>VXBX01009334.1:215986-369335 GCA_013400415.1 Scytalopus superciliaris | reverse complement strand
AGCCGCCGGGGCCGGTGGGCCGCCCGCCCCCGCCCCAGCGGTCCCCAGCCCCCGTGCGGAGCGGCGCGGAGGGGGTGGCGGCAAGCCTTGTGACTCATGCCTGCGTCGAAGCAGATCAACCGGCGATTCACGCTTTCAAAAAAGCAAATCCGAGCACTTCTGGAAAAAAAAAAAGGTCATCTCGCATTAAATTCCGCGGCGCGATTGGTATTCCGACGTCGTTTCTGGCAGAGTTTATAAGCGGCGGGTCGCTCCCAGGCTAGAGTCGCCCTGCCTGCTTGGACTACGGCAGCAAGAGTGTCCGCTCGTCCCCTCGGTAAGTGTCCTCTAAACAGCATCCTATTTTTTCAAGCCTTTGGGAACCTCTTTCAGGATCTGAAGCATTTTTTTCCCCCTAAAATCGGTTTTGGTCGCTGTCGTACCTATAGAGGAATAATGGGTATTCTGATACAGCTATAGCCTTAGACATCGTGTTAACCTGTTACTTCACTTCCAGGCGTTGTCTAGACAATCTCTTCTGCTTTATGGCTTTTTTTTCTTTTTCATCCTAAAGAAATTAAATACCTGTTTTCCACTGAAGTCATTGTTCCGTTGCGTTTACGCGCGGGTGTAATTGAATCGGTACCTACCGATTCGAAAAAAGCCGCTAACAAAGAAAGCGTTCGTTCGTTACCGCGACCTTCATTTTCTTTACAAGGGGAAGAAAATAAATCGCAGGTAGCCGTGGGGACAAAGAGACGAGCTGGGCACTGACCCGGCAATTTTCGACCAGCGACCCTGTATTGGTTATCGGAACGCCAGGAAAGAGCTAACATCTGGCGGGGAGCGAGGGCTGGTCCAACGCCTTCCTTTCCCCAGACAGACATGCCTGTCCTGCCATTTGCGCCGCTAAAGCGAGCGCGGGCACGGGAGAGCGCTGGTTAGTGCTGGAGCACGTACTGGCCCCGATTTGCTGAAACATGTGTGTGCAAATACATACGTGTGGCGCCTGCCATTGGACCTGGGCAAAACGCACCTTTGTGGTGGCAGGGGGTTTATCTGTCAGCCTTTCCTGAATGCTTAGCCTGGCGTGTGTTTGGTAACGCAGAGAAGCGGGCTCCGTTTGGGATTGTAGGTCGTTTGGGCTGGTGATTTCGAAGCCCTCTTTGCACGTTGGTCTCCATTTGACGCGAGCCACACAATTGCCCTGCTCAGTGGCCACCGATATAATTGCGATAGACTTCGTGTTCGGCTACATCCGTCATTCAGGCGCGGGGGGTAGCGCCCTGGCTTCCAGTAAAGGGACGATTTTGCTCTTCAGCCTGTCGAGGCGTTTTCCCGGTGCGGGCGGCCCCTGCCCGTCCTGCCGCCGCCCCGGGACCTGCGTGGCTGCCACCCGCCGGCGTCTGGACGGGACTTCGGTGTGGTGTTCCAGGAGACCAGGCTACTAAACCCGCCTTTTCTTCGTTCCAGCAAATTCCTTGCTGCCCACCTCTGAAAGGAATATCGAGGAAACCCGGGGACTGTGGTTTTTCTGAAAGGATGGCTTCCTCCGCTCCCTCGTCCTCCAACGACGCTCCGGACCCCACCCCACCTAATTTACGACCCACAAGTAGGTTTTAACATTTTCCTCGTTTAAAGTGTTTTAGAGGCTTTCTCCTCTTAGGGTCAGAAAGGCCAGTTTCGAAACGAAATGATACATCAGTGAAACCCTGTTCCGCGCCATTAAGCAAGGTGCGGAAAGTGCTCTACACAAAGAAACCATCTTCCTACTGGGAACGGGAGAGATTGGTCCGTGGCGAATAAAACGCCTTGAGGAAAAGCTCACCTTAGAGGCCAGTGCTGTCTTTATCTTACAGTCACAGCCACATTTGAGGGATTTAGACAATAAACTGACCGCCCAGATGGCCAAAAAATCGGGATGTTGTAAGAGGTATGAAGTAAATTAATCCGTTAAAGGGCGACGTTACACCAGTGTCTTAAAGCTGGTGTCTCCCCCCTAGATTTTATAAATGCTAATGCTGCAGCTTCCTTTCAGCCTACGCTGAAGCCTGTAATCAAGCGAAATTTGGATGCTAATTGCAGCTTTTCAAAGCGTTGTATTCCTAATTGCTCTGAATTCTCCTTGAGTTATTGAGGTGTGAGTGGGAAGCAAAGGCTGCTGCAGGTGGATAGAGAATCAGTTTATAGCCCTGCTAGGCAATTCAGACCGTCGCCTACAAAAAATAGTAAAAAAAAAAAAAAAAAAAAGAGGCTTGATGCTATAAAGCATCAGAGACAAAGAGCGGGCAACAGTAAGAAATGAAAGGTTGTCAGGGACAGCAGAGAGGGGAATAGCTTTTACTCTGAGAGAGCTACGCGACACGAGCATCAGAGTAATTATTTTCATTATTGTCATTATTCTGAAACTGGAAAAACGGAGGAGGGGGCGAACGGCAGCACTGGGTCTTGTTCCAGGCGCGGGTGACAGGAACTGCTGCCTTCGACTGAGGTGTCGCGCAGAAATCGAATTAACTGGCAACACGGCTCAAAATAAGACAACCGCTGGCAGCAGCTCTCCCGGGCAGTGCCCCTGCCTAGAGGGCTCCTCTGCCCGGCCGGGAGCGNGCCTAGAGGGCTCCTCTGCCCGGCCGGGAGTGCCGTGGCGCTTCCCCCCCCACACCCCGGGTGGGCTCTCCGTGTCCCGGTTCCTCTCACAGCCTCTGCCCTCACGCTGCAATGCCCGGCCAGCGCCCCCCGCGCTGCTGGACCCGCTGCCCCGGGAGAGGGGCCGGAGAGGCTCGGCCGTGTCCCAGGCCGCCGCCGGTGCCACCCGAACCTGAGCCCCGGGCTTCCCCCCGCTACTCCCGGGCTCAGTCGGGGCCGAGCGGGGCGTGTCCGGGCTGCGGCTCCCGAGGCTGGGAAGGAGCCTCTCCCCTCCGCCGGTGCCGTCCTAGTACGGCCGTCGGCGGCCCGTCAGTCCGTCCGGAGCTCAGTCATGCAAGTCCGATTGTCTAGTCAAATACTATTTTTCACCCAATTAATTCCTGAACTCTTTTGTGACCCCATTTCACGCCACTTTATTTTAAGCTGCCACTTCCCTGGAGCCCCGCCAGTAAATGATGAGATGCTCGAGTCCCTGGTGCCTTTCCCTCTCCTCTGGGCGGCCCAGCATGTCACCTCCTGCTATCTGAGCCTCATCTGCCCCCTGCCCGGCGCCCCCGGGCTCGGGAATCATCAGTTTCTCGCGGCGATGGGGCAGGGGGGACGGCGCGGCGGCCACACAGCCCCGCCGCCCCAGGGGAACGACTCTGCCCTCTCTTCCAGCTTACGACTCGTGGTGCGGCGTGGCGCACGGGTGCACCAGGAAGATCGGGCTGAAGATATGCGGTAAGTGCGCCCGTGCCTCCCTTCCCGTCCGACACCCCACGGGTCACGACGTGCCCACCCCCTCGGGGGCAGCGCCGGCTCAGCGGCCCCAAGCCCGAGCAGCGCCTCGGGCGCCCCCTGCGGGCCGCGGCTGGGCCCGGCTGGACTGGGCTGGGCTGGGCTCGGCCCGGCTGGACTGGGCTCGGCGGCCCCGGCCTCTCCGCGGTGCCCTCCCTTGGGTTTGCGTTGGCCGTGATTTTGTCCGCCGGGGGAGGGACGGCTGCGGCCCCGCTGCCCCTCCTGCCTCACACGGGTTATGTGCGGGCGCCAGGCGGCCCCTGGCAGGGGAAGAGCAGAGCCCGCCGGGGGAGGGGTTTGGCCACCTCTCACTGTCTGAAATTTTTCAACCTTATCTGACTAGAAAATACGGATCTCCGGGGGGAAAAAGATTAACGAGAGCCTTATTAAGGAGCAATTCGTCAGCTTGCTGTGCTGGTAAGATAGTGCTGGCAGCCAGTCAGCGCGCAGGCACATGAAATGCAAGAAGGGAAACAAATGCACAATCAGATCGCAATGTTATAGCAAGAGATTCATTTGCAGATAACAAGCTGTCTTCCTTCCCTAGATTTCTCAGTAGTGCCTTCGCTTTCGGAGACTAACAGTCAAATCTTCATTTTCTAATGTGGAGAATAATTCAATTTAGTCCATGCCCTTTATGCATAGATATTATTCCCCATTTCCCCCATCTACCTCTTTTTGGAGGGATGGGAAACCTTTTTTCAAAGCAAAGGTGTATTTGAACCGCTTTCCCTACTTGCTCGAGTCGAAGTTCATTCACTAAACGTTTTGTTACCTGGAAGTCTGGGCTGGAAAAGAATCAGGGTGCGAATGGTTAGTCCTGTGTCTCTTAGAGTTTTCATTGGTATCCGCTGACGACAGTAACGAGTAGTTGCTTACTTCTATAAATAGCTCCTCATCTGGGTTTAATGGACCATTTCCCTACCAGTCCCTTCAGTGGCTGGAGCAATGGGCTTTTTCACTATCATTTTAATTTAGCCCGGCAAGCAGAACTGATAAAGTAACGCGCCGTTAGGCTTGGTCCGTGTTGCTAGACTACCGGGGTTACAGAGGGACATCGCAGCTTCTCTCAATGAGATCGAATATACTGAAAATTAAATATTCCACCATTTTGGATTTGAAAAGGCAAAGCAGAGTATAGTAAGGGCTTTGTGAAGGGAATTCAAAACAAGCAGGGCTGCTGTATTTTTGTCTCGGTTTTGGCGTTCAGTTTTTTGTCTAGTGGCTATTTTCTGTTTTACACGAAAAATATACTCTGAATAGTGACAGTGGTTCAAAATAGTTGGATTCGATCACGAATTGCTTGTGTGCGTCCTCACACTTGANCCTGCCTAGAGGGCTCCTCTGCCCGGCCGGGAGTGCCGTGGCGCTTCCCCCCCCACACCCCGGGTGGGCTCTCCGTGTCCCGGTTCCTCTCACAGCCTCTGCCCTCACGCTGCAATGCCCGGCCAGCGCCCCCCGCGCTGCTGGACCCGCTGCCCCGGGAGAGGGGCCGGAGAGGCTCGGCCGTGTCCCAGGCCGCCGCCGGTGCCACCCGAACCTGAGCCCCGGGCTTCCCCCCGCTACTCCCGGGCTCAGTCGGGGCCGAGCGGGGCGTGTCCGGGCTGCGGCTCCCGAGGCTGGGAAGGAGCCTCTCCCCTCCGCCGGTGCCGTCCTAGTACGGCCGTCGGCGGCCCGTCAGTCCGTCCGGAGCTCAGTCATGCAAGTCCGATTGTCTAGTCAAATACTATTTTTCACCCAATTAATTCCTGAACTCTTTTGTGACCCCATTTCACGCCACTTTATTTTAAGCTGCCACTTCCCTGGAGCCCCGCCAGTAAATGATGAGATGCTCGAGTCCCTGGTGCCTTTCCCTCTCCTCTGGGCGGCCCAGCATGTCACCTCCTGCTATCTGAGCCTCATCTGCCCCCTGCCCGGCGCCCCCGGGCTCGGGAATCATCAGTTTCTCGCGGCGATGGGGCAGGGGGGACGGCGCGGCGGCCACACAGCCCCGCCGCCCCAGGGGAACGACTCTGCCCTCTCTTCCAGCTTACGACTCGTGGTGCGGCGTGGCGCACGGGTGCACCAGGAAGATCGGGCTGAAGATATGCGGTAAGTGCGCCCGTGCCTCCCTTCCCGTCCGACACCCCACGGGTCACGACGTGCCCCCCCCCTCGGGGGCAGCGCCGGCTCAGCGGCCCCAAGCCCGAGCAGCGCCTCGGGCGCCCCCTGCGGGCCGCGGCTGGGCCCGGCTGGACTGGGCTGGGCTGGGCTCGGCCCGGCTGGACTGGGCTCGGCGGCCCCGGCCTCTCCGCGGTGCCCTCCCTTGGGTTTGCGTTGGCCGTGATTTTGTCCGCCGGGGGAGGGACGGCTGCGGCCCCGCTGCCCCTCCTGCCTCACACGGGTTATGTGCGGGCGCCAGGCGGCCCCTGGCAGGGGAAGAGCAGAGCCCGCCGGGGGAGGGGTTTGGCCACCTCTCACTGTCTGAAATTTTTCAACCTTATCTGACTAGAAAATACGGATCTCCGGGGGGAAAAAGATTAACGAGAGCCTTATTAAGGAGCAATTCGTCAGCTTGCTGTGCTGGTAAGATAGTGCTGGCAGCCAGTCAGCGCGCAGGCACATGAAATGCAAGAAGGGAAACAAATGCACAATCAGATCGCAATGTTATAGCAAGAGATTCATTTGCAGATAACAAGCTGTCTTCCTTCCCTAGATTTCTCAGTAGTGCCTTCGCTTTCGGAGACTAACAGTCAAATCTTCATTTTCTAATGTGGAGAATAATTCAATTTAGTCCATGCCCTTTATGCATAGATATTATTCCCCATTTCCCCCATCTACCTCTTTTTGGAGGGATGGGAAACCTTTTTTCAAAGCAAAGGTGTATTTGAACCGCTTTCCCTACTTGCTCGAGTCGAAGTTCATTCACTAAACGTTTTGTTACCTGGAAGTCTGGGCTGGAAAAGAATCAGGGTGCGAATGGTTAGTCCTGTGTCTCTTAGAGTTTTCATTGGTATCCGCTGACGACAGTAACGAGTAGTTGCTTACTTCTATAAATAGCTCCTCATCTGGGTTTAATGGACCATTTCCCTACCAGTCCCTTCAGTGGCTGGAGCAATGGGCTTTTTCACTATCATTTTAATTTAGCCCGGCAAGCAGAACTGATAAAGTAACGCGCCGTTAGGCTTGGTCCGTGTTGCTAGACTACCGGGGTTACAGAGGGACATCGCAGCTTCTCTCAATGAGATCGAATATACTGAAAATTAAATATTCCACCATTTTGGATTTGAAAAGGCAAAGCAGAGTATAGTAAGGGCTTTGTGAAGGGAATTCAAAACAAGCAGGGCTGCTGTATTTTTGTCTCGGTTTTGGCGTTCAGTTTTTTGTCTAGTGGCTATTTTCTGTTTTACACGAAAAATATACTCTGAATAGTGACAGTGGTTCAAAATAGTTGGATTCGATCACGAATTGCTTGTGTGCGTCCTCACACTTGAACGCCTTCAGAAAGACAGACAGGGAAGGTTGCCTTTAGTGAATATATAGAGCGAAGTATTAAGGTTGCCAAGAATCCTAATTAAACAATGGTAAACGAATTGATGGTTGACTATTCAGATGATCCATCCTTGTCCTTACCTTTCACAAGGCATCATTCCAAACCCTAAATATCGTGCAGTCACACATCTATAGTAAAACAGACGCCTCAGAATTGTTCTTTTTTTGTGTATCACACAAAAATCAATTAATTTTGAATGCAAACTTTAAATAAGGATTGACCTCAGAGAAGAAAAGGCAGGTCTTAAACAATGAGTTGGTTCTTCCAGCTGCATTGTATATTATGTGTTTGACATTTTCAGTAATTACGTATCCAAGATGTATGTCATTTCTTCTCAAATAACTGACAGATTTAAGGATTAGCTTTTTTTCCTCCCTGGTTGAAAGCCATCACCTGAAAAGAGCCCAGCCACTGCCATCCCTCCCCCCATCCCCCCCCCGTTCTTCGTCTCTGCACATATACACTTCAAAAAAAAAGAAAACCAAAACCTATTTTAAAGCGGTTTAATGAACTGTCACGGCAGGCAAGGTATGGGCAGATTTCCCCGTGTATCTGGATCACTCCCACCTCGCCAATTATTTCTAGGACTGATCCTAACATTTACTTGGCATCAGTGGAAATCCTGACGTAGTAAAATTGCTCAGGTGCGTCTTCAGCTGCTTGGCCGCGGCCAGCTGGTGATTTCAAGCCCAGAGAGGAACGCAGGGGAGTGGGGTTCCAAAGGCAGCCATATATGTTAGAAACTCGGCTCATCTCCGGTGTCCGTGGGATTTACGCTGCCAAGTCACGTAGGTGGTGCTGAACACCCCGACCGCGGGAGAGACCAGGATCTCTTTCAGCCTTCACGGACGTGCATCCCCGACGGCTGCGGTGCACGCCGGGACTCAGCAGGACTGTCCCCGCCTCGGAAGCTGAGGGTCCCCGCAGGGCTGCGAGGCCGAGGGGGGTTCACACGCCTGCCTTGTATGAGGCCTGATGTGAAATCACGACGGATTTGTGGTCACATTGAGCACCGAGGGACTCCGTCGCCAGTCTGGTTTCATTCGGCGTTTGAAAACTCGGTTTCTTAAAGAACATGGATGAAAATGCACCTGCGGGACAGACCTGCTGCTGCGAAAGACTGCACTCTCGGTTGCTGCAGGAGAAGCAGCGTGGAGGCTATTTCATGCGCTGCTATTTGCTGGAACTCTCCTACACTGGCCTCACTTTCCATGTAGGATACAGATGAAACGTCGGCTACAGTCAGCCACTTCTTCCCGGTCGCGGAAGGAGCCCTCGAGGGCCGGCCGCCGCGCTTCTCTGCAACCCGGGGTGCGGCTCTGAGCGGGGGAATGGCCTACACCCTTCCAGGGAGAAATTCGGGAAACGAGAGGGTCCGACGGCCCCAAAGCGGGGCCTGTCCCTGCCCCGCAGGCTGCCCCTTATACCGACTCTCCAGGTCCGTGAGATACCGCCGAGAACCTGGGTGAACTGCGTTACCTACAGCCGCATTGGCTGATGCCCGGCGACGGCGAGTTCCTCCCTTCAGGCTTTTTTTCCTTCCGATCGCCGCCCTTGAGCCGCCCCAGCGCAGCCCCACGGGGCGTTCCCGGACGGGCCCTGTGCGCCGCCGCTTGGAGCCCCAGCAGGTCCCGCCGGCGGCTCCGGGACACGGCAACGGGGCCGGGCATCTCCGGGGGAAGAACAGCCGGGCAGTCCCTGGGCAAGGGCTGAGCTCCGTGCCCGCGGCGTCTGGTCAGGCCAGACCCTTCAGGGAAGCCATTGCCTCGCTGGACCCGCTGCAAGCTGGACTGGAGGCAACTGCGGACTTTCCCTGTTACTGAAGCGCTGCCTCCACCCTTCCCAGCGGAACCTCCGAGGAACGCGCTCCTCTGCAGGCTGAGCAGAGCGCCAGTGGTGCGGCGGGGAGCACGGCTCTCGAGGGGAGCGGAGCGCAGCTGCTCCTGCAGGCAGCTCTTCGCAAGGAACTCTTCCCACTGAGCATCGCCACCGAGCGCAGAGAAAAAAGACGGGTGGCAAAATGAAGCCACAGGACCTGGTGAAAGAGGATCGCTTCGTAATTCAGTCTGGACTGCACCTGCTTCGATATCAGTTGCTACTCCTAATGAACCCACGAACGGCATTAGCTGTTGCAGGAGCCAGTGATCGCCGCAAGGACCGCTCAAAACAGTAACAACAAAACTAAACATATACATATGTACACAAACATACATATATACGTGTGTAACGTCATCGATCCTGGACAGCTAGTCTCAACTTATATACGAAGAGAGTTTCCTTGAAATAGTTTTTTCCCATTCGTAAAAGCATCACAGAAATATACTAATTAATAGAAGATCAGTGTTAAACGGCAAAACGTGAGATGTTCACTCAAAGTATGACCCTGACAAACTTGCCTGAGAGCGACCCTCCTGAAGACTCGTTTAGGTGCCTGACCGACGCAGAAGAGGCTGTCAGCCGAATGCCACATTTTCGGTAGATCTTCAGGGACAGTCCAGCTGGCAGCAGGGTCCGAGGCACAGGTACTGTGGCCGGAAGCCACTGGCCCAGCGGCTCACTGTCGCTCCCTTTTCTCTCACGGAGATGCAGCCCCTATGCCTGTCCAAGTTGCAGGGTGCCCGGGTGGGTCGGCGGTGGGGCCCCGATGGGAGGTGCCCGCAGTCCCGGTCAGCCGTCGGGGCTCCGGAGTGCAGACACATGGTCGGAGAGCGGAGGGCGCTGGAGAGAAGCAGCGTCGGGGGACGTGGGTGAGCGAAGTCACGACGTTGGTTTTTCACCTTGCTAAGCCCTCCTTTCTGGCGGATAACCCCAGCCGCGGCGAGCCTTGGTTTCGATAGTTACTTGTTTTGAAAGAAAAGAAAGAATAAAGGAGACCGGCGCCGCCGTAGTGCCTCCTCCAAACACACCGACGCGCTTGCTACAGCCTGGGAGGTCAAAATTCGGTGCCTTCTTTAATGACGGAAAGCCCGACACTATGCGTGTTTCAGCAGGCATAAGAGATTTAATGGATCAAATCCAGAAAATTAATTGTTCTCCCTACCTTGCTAAAGTAGACGGGTCTCGTTACTCGCCACAGACCTCCGTGGCACTCACCTCCGTAATTCTTGGGGTGAGTGGGTTTATTATTGCTGTCACACATAACAATGGCAGTTTTTGTTCGGGTCCTGGGCGCCAAAGGTGCGTCTCCAGGGAGAGCGGAGCTCCTAAACCTCCGGGGATGATTAGTGTTAGTATCAAAGCATCTTTTCGGGTGGAAAATCCACATCAGTATATCCTGATAATAGGAAGGTGGGATTATATGAGTGCTACCGGTGTCCTTAGAGCTCTGGCACTCTCAGGACGGCTACTCCAGAATGGCTGCTTGTTCTCATGCCTTTTGTGCGTGAGAACACCACGAAGAGAACGGAAAATGGCCCTGATTTTAATCATACATCATTGCCCCTGTCTACTAGGTCCATAAACTTCGCCTGCAGGCTGAAATAGCATTGACTCATCCTGAACTCTCTTCCAGTGGCTGATTACTGAAGTGGAATCTGTCTGATCGACTTAATAAGAATTTACCACTGCACTAAATGACGAAATTTTGTTTTTTGCATGGCTGCGTTTTTGCAGTTGATGGCATTTTGAACTCTCCCTCCTGGAGGCAAATAATCCCCATAAATACTCTTATTCCTGACCTCATTAGTCAGATCTAGAGCTAACACCGCTTTTAACTGTTGTCTAGAGAGCTGCTTTAGATATTTCTAAACATGTTGGGAAGTGAGAAAACTCTGACTTGTGCACCTTGCAATAATAACGTAGGGTTCCTGCAAAGGACCAACAGCCTAGAAGACAAGAGCCGGATTGTCAGCTCCCTGAAGGAAAGGCAGTCCTCCAAGAGCATGCTGGCGTGCGAGAACAGCGAGAAGGAATCCAGGTTCCGGCGTACTGAGACAGACTTCTCCAATTTGTATGCCAGAGGTAAACACTTTACAGCTTCTCCTTGCTCCAGCTCAGGCACATCCCTTAATAGCCTTCCCCTCATCTCCCTTGGAAGTGCAGCCACGTTCAGACCGTACTTTTGCTTGGTTGTTTTTGAAGGAAGGGGCGGGTGTGTGTGTGGGTGTGTGTGTTTGTTTTGTGAGCCGCACTGGCGAGGTAAAAAACTTTCCTAAAGTGAAGTTTTACGACCTTTGGGCTGATTCTCTGCAGCTCAACTCCTGCGGTTTCTTGGGGTTACTCTAGATCCAGCATCGGGGGTAGAATAACTTTGTATTTTATGTCCTCCTTAATAAAATAGCAGTGAGGTGGTCTGTGACTGCTGGTGCGGAGCCATTGACAAGAAGAGTGGGGAAGGGAAATAAATGCTTTTGCGGAGTGGAGGTGGGGACGTTGCAGGGGAAGGGCAGATGAGGAATTGGGATGCTTTTGGACCACGGGAGGCGAGTGCATTAGCGTTGCAAGGTGAGCTTTTTGACAGGGGCGCCTTAGAGGTGCTTCTGCTGTTGCCGTGGGCGAGCTAGCATCGCCCTTTCCGGCCGGGCGAGACGGGCCGGGACTCTGCCCCGTTGCAGCCAGGCTCCCCTGGGGCCACAGCTCTCAGGTCCTCGGAGAGCTGCGGGCGGCCGAGGCTGGCTCGTTTCCGCTTCTCTTCCCCAAAGCAAGCGCTGACAGCTGGTTTGTCCCACAGATTTGTTGCCCTCCAAGAATGGCGAGGAGCAGACCATGCAGTTTCTGCTGGAGGTTGTGGACATCCTCCTCAACTACGTGAGAAAGACATTTGACAGATCCACCAAAGTGCTGGATTTCCACCACCCGCACCAGCTTCTGGAGGGTATGGAGGGCTTCAACCTGGAGCTTTCAGACAACCCCGAGTCCCTGGAGCAGATTCTGGTGGACTGCCGGGACACGCTGAAATACGGAGTGAGAACAGGTAAGTTTTTGCACACTGCTCTGTGGAGAGTCTCTCCTGGGACTTTTCTCAGGCTCACGTTGAAGCGAGGGTGATTGAGCTCACGGAGGTAAGCCCACACCCTCTCCACGCCCGGGACTGTGCCTCCCTGGAGGCTGGGCTCCAGGGTTGGCTGTGGGCGCTGGAAATGTCTCTGCTCAGAAACTTTAGTTACTGATGCTCCATCCGGAGCAACGGGTAGGGCTCTGTGCTGTTTGCAGAGCACAGAAACAAGTTTTTAAGACATAATCTCTTTCACTTGATGAAATGCGAGCTGTCTGTATCTCCGGGGAGCAATATCATTAGGTAAATGAGAGCATAAATGACACTGAATTTGCAGTTTTTCTTCTTTATGTTCATCAGACGTTTAATGAAAAAGAGACTGAAATGCCAGGAATCATCAATAAAGGAACCCTGTGGATTCCAGTTCATTACCCAGGAGCCCTGCCTGTCCAGGTTCTTCTGAAACAGACAGAAATGTCGGTTTATAATCACTTCTTTTACTGGGTGAGCTGTAGCCAGGCTCTAGAGCAAAGTTAGCGCTCTTTCAGGCTGTTTGACCTGCAGTGTTTTACATCTATATCCACAGAAATCTCGGTTGGCAACAAGCCCCGACTGCTGTACGTACCCAAGCAGGTCAGAACTGGAGCGATAACGGAGCGGGCGGCTTGTCTCCCCTCCTCAGTCTTGCTCCAGCGTTTCGGGCCAGGTGCCCTCTTGAACCCAGCTCGGCTCAGAGCCCGAGCAGGCGGCAGTGTCCCCACGGAGGTCCCACAGGGAGCCTCTTGCTTGGCCGTCTCTGCCCGGGCAGCTGCGAGCCATGGCTCCTCAGGGACGGGGCGCAGCTTCCTGTAGGGGTTGCTTGTGTGACGGCCCAGGACACACGTCCTGGCTTCCCAGGGGGCTCACATTCTCTCTCCAGGCGAGGTTCCCTTTAAAGCCACAGAGGCTGAATTTGCAGCCCAGCCTTAGGAGACCGCGGGCTCGCCGACAGTTTTGGGAGGTCAGCGAAATGTCGCTTAAGATAATGTCCCCGTCTGTATGTCATGGCAAGGCAGAGAAGAGCTGAATTGTAAAGCAAACAGCCAAGCCATGGCTCTAGCCCTCAGCCCTGGGCTCCCCAGGGCGGGAGCAGCCCGGGCGCGGCGCATCCTCTTCGGGAAATGTCGCGATGTGGCAGCGCCGGCAGGCTCACGCCTCCGAAAGGTTTCCTGCTGACATAGCTCGGGGCAGAATCACATTTATTTCTTCATGTCAAAACATGTTGATTTTTCCAGAGTTGAACCGAATGCGACATGACAGCGTCCCTCTAGACGTCAAGAGTTGACCCCCCTTCTTGGGGGCTGTCCCCCGTGTGGTATCTGCGTGTCCTTTCCCAGAGAGCAGAGAGAAGGCCTAAATCATGACACCTCTCGCCTCCCCTCACAGCCTGTTGTCGGTTGTTAGGAATTTCTTCTCTTCATGCTAGAAAAGTAGACACCCAACAGTCGGGATTATTGCTTATAAAAGCTGTTAAAGCAACTTCGCATCAGGAATACGATTTACTTCGGTTCAATAGCAAATCCTTTGTTTAAGGAAGTGAATTACGGCTTTTAAACCAAGTGGGGAAAGGGCCCGAGCCGAGGAGCTCTTGAGGAACCCTCTCATCCCACTGCAGCGGGTCGTGCCGCCCTGGGACATTCCCGCCGAGCCCCCGCGAAATGCCGCTCCCGTGGCCCCCGCAGCTCGGGAAGCGACTGGCGGCTCCTCCGCACCCCTCCCTCAGTCCTGCAGCCCCAGTTCAAGCGGCTGAGCCTTCATCTCTTGCTCCATTCAAATGCAAATGGACCCACCACCTGCAGCTTGTAACGGCCAAGGGTCCGCCTCCTTGTAACCCACAGCCGAGGTCGGGAGGGGGGTTCTGGAGATGGGCTAACCTTGTGCAGGTCCCACAGATGTTTTACAGGCTTAGTCGTCTCTGAGGTTTCCTCTTGAGTTTGAATGCTAATGATTCCACACAGGCAGCTCCCTCTAAAGCGGTTTTTCAAGTTTGTAACAAGGCATCCCTTTTGTTGGCGAAGACTCTCCCTATAAGCTTTGAAAACTTCACTGCAAGTGTTACGAGTGCAAACCTGTCATTCTGTCAGAAGAGTTGGACAGTTTAAAATTGAAACCTGAGAAATGCCAGTGGAGTTTGTTCTAAATTGCTCTCAATTCTCTTTCCAGGTCATCCTCGCTTTTTCAATCAGCTGTCCACAGGATTGGACATTATTGGCCTGGCTGGGGAGTGGCTGACATCGACTGCTAATACAAACATGTAAGCAGTGCCTTGCCGACAGCGTCTGTGACTGGTGCTTACAGGGGCTGCCATGTGTCACGGTAGATACCTGCTGTCACAGACATGACTAATGTTCACATTTGAATGATGATTGCTGCATTTTCAATAAAAGTGTCTCGTGTTTTTCTTAATGTGACAGCAATACAGTGAAATAGTTATACAAAGCTGAACAGTTTTACATTTCTGATAAACAGAAATGCAAATATCCCAGACTACATGGTAAGTAAAACATGATTATTCTAATATAATAACATGAAATTATTTTTCTTCATTTGGACCAATCTTTTTTTGGTTTGGTTTTTTTTAAAAAGCTTTGTCTCTAGATGGAGTAATTCTGCAACTATCTAGTGTACTAACACTAGAATACAAAATATGTAAAAGTTTATTGTTTTTTGTCCTGTTGACTTCTGAGATAGCAGGCTTGAGGCAACACCTTCTCCTGTTCATGTGCTGGTAAAGAATTGGCTTCTGGCTAGCTTTAAAATTATTAAAAATGTAACATTGAAAAATAATTCAATGAAATGAAAGAATTAGTCTAAGATTAATAAAGTTGTGTATAAATGAATAAGTGAAAGTATAAAAAAGTAAAATTTAACATCTGAATATAACAAATAACAAACTTTTCCTATTTTTTCTTGATCTCAGTGAAAACTGAATATCAACATAAGGCATACTTTTGCAATGAAGAGGGCAATTGATGAAAAAAAAAACCCACTAAAGAAAATCCAACCTTCTAGTCAGTTCCTATTTATATTTTTATTTCTATATGCTCGAATATGTGATGGGAGTCCAAAGGCAGGTAACAGACTGCTCTCTTTCAGTCCTGTATTGAATGGATGTGTTTTACTCTGAAGCTCCATTTTGAGCAGTTGGTTGCTAAGTGTTGGAACATAGGAAATGTATCTGCAGATTGGAAAATGAACAGTATGGCCTATCCCTGAGTACATGGTTCATTAAATATAGCTGATTACTGGCAGCTTTATGTAGATGATGAGCTGTGCCTGTTTTGTGACATCAGCAATAAAGAAAAATACCTAAGGTGCTCCAGCTAAAACCAGTCTACTCTTTGGAATAATCATCTGATCTAGTTCTCTGTTTTCTAAAAGCAAGTATGAGACACTCAGATTTAAAAGCTGATTTGGAAGAAAACCCAGCAACATGTATTTTGATTGTTAAATGAGTATTGCAAAATGCTTTACAGTGGTTTTAAACGCCTTTTTTAATAGCACAATTAAAATTAAAACAGTTCTGACCATGTTTCTAAAAGAAAACCTTGCTTGAAAGTTGTTTCTCTGTGACAAAAACATACTTCAAAGTGTCACTTTTTGCAAGACCCTTGCCCTTTGACTAACTTAGTTCTCCCAGTTTAGTTATCATTTTGTAATCAGTGAAATTACACAAATTTGATAGGACATGATAGAATTCAGGTCTGGGAGAGACTGTGACAGGATTAGGAAATATTGCCATTGGTATTGTACACATTTATTCACTTCTTAGAGTAACTATTTTTTAATTGAAATTGCTTTTTTCTTTGTTTGTTTTAAAAGTAAAAATATAGTCCTGTAAAGCTAGTTTCTGACTCATTCATACTTTAAACAAGAACATATCTTGAAAACACTTGTGAGCAAGACAATTTAGTATCTATTTGCTTATGTAAGGTTTAGTAAATGCAAAATAATACTTTAGTCTCTTTTTCCAGCCAACCAAGGTCAGCATGGTGTGCTTTCAAATAACAGTAACTGCAAGTAAGGCTAAAGCAAGATGTTTGTAAAATATGATTCAAAGAACTGACAGGGAAGGTTATTAAGAATAGCTAAACTCACCCCTGTAAGCTCTGGGGAACATATTATTTGTTTTGAGCAGTGTTCCAGCACACAAGAGCAGGTTTTGACCTTTACCTAGAAACTGTTCTAACCTATTACAGCTACATAAGCATGTAACACACGAGAAACAGTAGCACTGAATTAGGGTAGGGAATGTTTTCCATTTGCTATTTTTTCTTTTTAAAAATAAACAATACTTAAAATATTTACAAACAATTAAAAATATGTGTTTTCTTTTGCAGTTGAGTTTTGAGTAATCAAAACATCTGTGCAGTCTTAAAATTTTAAATTATCATTAGGAAATGTTACTTAAATGTCACTGTGAAGATAATATAAAAAATTAAACATAATAAGCTTCTCACATTGACTTGAAAATAACGTATCAGTGTGCTATTCATAGCTCAATCACTAATCATGAGACCTTCAGAGTGGAAATTTCAGAAGCTGCCATTATTCATCCAGTTCTAGGGGTCTGTAGTACAGGGCATACTCTCACCATGCAGCAGCCATCTGAGGTCAGAAAGCAATGATAATACCTGGAAGTTCTCTTTCTGCCCACTGATAGCTGAAACATGAGAACTATATTGGTGTTTTCAGTACTGTGCATATATGCTTATGAAAATGTAACATAGAAAATTGATGTTTATTCTCAGAATGCTTTTTACGTACTGACAAACAGGAGAATGGGTAGCTGGAATGACTTGGTCTGCTAAAGCGATTTGCTCTTTAGGTGAGAGCAGAATTAAGCCAGCACTGGCTTCTACCAAAAAAGGCATTTATTTATTCTGTTAGTAAAGATCTGAGACTCATGGCCATTCTAGTTAATTCACAGAAATGCCTGTAAAGGTTGTAATAGTATCAAAAATCTAATCAGCATTTTTTGTCAAGAGATTGATTCTAAAGTTGAATGGTTCCTTCTAAGCCAAACATGGTTTTTGGGTTTAACTGAACTTTTCAAAACCATTTAAGTTTAAAACAAGTAAGTTGGAGTGAACTTCAGCAAGATGTAATTTGTAAAATCATAGCCATTGTCTAATACAGCTGCATTGGCCTTGTAATTTATAACCATCTGCAGTCTTTTATTTCTTTTCAGTTTTTGGAGACTCAGAGAATAATTACAGAATAAAATAAATACTATTTTACTTGTGTCTAAGTATATTCAAAATGCCCCTTGTGAACACTTGATATTTTATATGCAAAAACCTTAACATTACTTTTTTTTTTTTTTTTCTATAAGTCTTCTGGGAATTATGTAGGGGTCAGTGTGCAAGGTCTCAGGACAAAGCTCAAAATGTGTTTAAGCTGGTGGGCAAAAGATCCCATTGACTTGAACATATCTTGTATTGAGTTACACTGCCAAGTTCCTGTTGACTTCAGTTGATCGTTCTGCCTAGGTAAAGACTGGAATATATTCTAAACTTGTAGTGCTTAAAAACTAAACAAAGCAAAACCCCCCAGTGTTAGCAGACACCTATTCATTTTGTCTATTTGTAAATACTGGCAGTGCCCAAGTTTCAGATCCGTGTTCAACTGTCTCTGGCAGTTCTAATGATAACAAAAGCAAAATAAGCAGTATTTTGGCTTCTGAAAATAGCAATTACAACAATTAAACAAATTACAAGTGCTTTATCTTAAAGGAATGTTTTAAAAATGGTGGTGGTGTTTCTCTGATGGATTAAGGACACACAAAAATTGAATAAAAAAGTAACAGTTTAAGTAACCACTGTGGCTGTAAAAACAGACAAGCTTTTTCAGGCACTCATTTCCTTCTTAATATCATGTCTCCTTCAAGTTTGCTGTACTTATTCTAAAAATATCATTTTGGTATTAAAGAGATAATGCGTACGTTTTGACAAAGTTATTCAAGTGGAAGACAACAGTCAGATCTGAAGTGACAGGATGTCACACTCTTACTGACTCCTTTGGAAATCACAGGTTGATTGTTTTGTTTCTCTCTGCTTCCTTGCCTTTTTTTCCCCATACACAGCTAGCAGAGTTTGTTTACAGCAGCAGCAATTTATCCTTGTACTTTGATCACCAAAAATGGTTGTATGGCTGTCACTTTCCATCCATGTATCTGACCGTGACATCAGGGCATACCAGGCTATGTAATGTTTTTTTCCCCTCATTAAGGGGATACAACAGTTGACTGCTGACTTGATTTTGGTAATTGGTAATTAGAAAATCATCATTTATAATTACTCTTGACAGTTATTGATCACACTGTATTGTAGAAATAAGTTGTCCTTGGAGATCATCAACAAAATAAATCCACATAATTAATTGTACTTAGACTTTGAAACCCTAGCTCAATACTTCTAATTATGGTTGTGTTTAGTCAGTGAAGTTCACTGTTTTCCTAAGGATTTGGCAGTACGTTATTCCACAAGGGTGGAACTGGTACTTTGGGTCACAAGTGTTTTACAGAAAATCTTGTAGAGCGGTCAGCAGTGCGATGATGGTGAAGATCAGGTCTTACATTCACAATATAAAAAGCTGCAAAATAACTAATGCTGCAGTTTTTTATTCACCAATATTTCCAGTTATCTTCCTGAGGATTTTTGCTTGGGTAAAGGTTACAGTATCAGAACTCCAATTTATAGGAAAACTTGCAGAAACCTCGAGTACTTTTACAAAGAATCATAGACTGGGAATTTATTGTGCTTTTAGAATCTCTATCTGATTTTGTTTGTTTGTTTTCTTTCTTTATTTGTTTGTTTTGCAGGTTTACCTATGAAATTGCCCCTGTTTTTGTCCTCATGGAACAAATAACACTTCGAAAGATGAGAGAGATTATTGGATGGTCAAATAAAGATGGTGATGGAATATTTTCACCTGGTGAGGTTTTCTTCTCTGTCTTTATGGTTTGACTAAAATTTTAAAAGTTAAAGTAAGCATAGGCTGTGTCTGAATATCCAGACTATCTGCAACACAAAGCAATGAGTCAGATATTTAGAAGTAGAACTACTTTGTTTAAACATCCCACGGAAAAGCTGGGGGAAAAATTATCTCTGTGTATGTATTATGGCTGGTCAACATTTTAAAACTTGACCATGAACTTTGGTATATAGTCAGGCATTTAAACACCCCTTTTGCGTGCTCCATTTCTGGAGCTGCTGAGCAACCACAGTTCCTGCTGACCGATAGTTCTTGAAAATCAGGTACTGACTGGTGGACAGTGACGATTTGTGTTTACAGTCAGGAAAAGGCTGTGGTTACCTGTCGCTTTCTGGGACATGTTATCTGGAGTACAATCTGACTGGATTCACAAGTATAATTCCAGTACAAAGACGAAGACAAAGTGTCTTACCATGAAAGCTACATAAAGGCAGTGAGTAGTGACAGAAAAGACTGATGATGAACCATGTGGAGGTCCTGGGCCAACGTGTGGACAATATGGGTGCCCAGCAGAACTCCAGATTTCTGGATTTGGCTTGAGGGGACATTATTCCATGATAGAATTGTTACTGAATTGTAGCCTGAAGTGCCTCTTTCCCTTAACTGACTGTAAGGAAGGAAGTTTAGAATAACTAGCTTAGCTGTAGAAATCTACCTTTAAGGCATCTACTTCTATATCTACACAAGATGGAATAAATCCATTCAATATGTGACATTTCTTCAGTCTCAGACAAGTTGACAAGTTCCTGTTCTTGCCAACAAGAAGTTGTCATGCAAAAGCCACACAATGAAAGCTGAACTTTTTAGGAATGTGTTACAAAATGCTAGCAATTGAAAGCAATGGTGGATAGGAAATTCTGACTGTCACTCTTACTTTCCAGATGGTCTGTCCTATGCTATTTAGACAGATGCCTGTGAATTTCAGATATATATTTTTCATAGTTCAGTGCCACTTTTATTGCATTATGCAAATGAGACTTGTATGTCTTTGATATAATATGCATTTTTTTCATTATCACTGTTTTATTATTCATTCACTTCTTCATTCACAGGAGGAGCTATCTCCAACATGTACAGTATAATGGCTGCACGGTACAAGTATTTCCCTGAAGTCAAAACCAAAGGCATGGCTGCAGTCCCTAAACTGGTTCTCTTTACCTCAGAGCATGTGAGCTTAATACACTGCTAATTCTTAATTTATTGTTGTTTGTTGTGAAAATATTTCATTAAACCACCACTCCATTTGATGTTCATATGTTTGCTGCAGAGTCACTACTCAATAAAGAAAGCTGGAGCTGCACTTGGATTTGGAACAGACAATGTTATTTTGATAAAATGCAATGAAAGGTAGGATGAAAGCTAAGGTTTTGATAGATTAAATGTGTTCACCTGTTAAATTTCTTGTATTGTGTTTAAGGACTGATTCAGGACAGTGTGTCAAGTTACTAATGGGCTGTTGAGAAGATCCTATTACAGTATTTCAACTGTAGGTAGTATTTCTGTATGCATTCTTTAATTTTCTTTGTCTTTCCGTTTCTACAATAATTGCAGAGGCAAAATAATACCAGCTGATTTGGAGGCAAAAATTCTGGAAGCAAAACAAAAGGTTTGTGTTTTTAAAAAATAGTGCTTAAATGCTTGCCTTAGTAAAATTACTTCTTCCTTTGAAGCCTGCGGGCTGACATTAAGGAGACTATTATAATGATATAAATGTAATAATATTTTCAGATGCTTAATTATATATTCATGAATTGTTTAGGGAATTACCAGTATGTTTTGCTAAGATTTCCCTTTTCTGTTTTAAAACGAAGTATTTTTAACTCTTGAACCACATCTATATTTCATGACTTTTAGAAATAAATTTCTGTTTGGAAATATATAGAAACAAGCATGAAGACATGAAACTAAAACTACTTTTATCCAAACTTTTGAAGTTTAGACAAAACCATAAAAAATTCTGTAGAGCCCTTAAAAATCATATAGATTTCATGTGTGATGCTGCAGGCTTGGTAATATAGTCAGGAAGCTTAATTTTCTGAAGCTTAATTTTTTGTACAAAGCAACCAAAGTTAGAGCAATAAAGATCATTAATTTTTTTTCTTAACTTCTTTACATTTGAACACTCTATGAAATTGCAGTTCACATTTATTTCATCTAATTCAAAATTGTCTTTCTTCAATTTGATAGTTTCACATTTATTGCTTTTGTTTTGAATTGTTTTGTTCTGTTTATTAGTAGATAAAGACTAAAGGACCAATTTCAGGCCTTCAAATCACAGCCTACAGATCACATTTAATTAATTTTACTTTATACTGCTGTAAAAGTCACAACTTTACTTGACTATTGCCAGCCTTCTGCCATTGTTTGAATCTCCTCACTGAAAAAGATTAGATAAAGTAATATTCTTTATCTTCTGACTAGTTAATTTTGTGAAGTTACAATGCAATAAAACCAGTTTGTTCGTACCATGTATATGATTAGTTTTCTTCTGTTGCTTGTGTGTACCTTTCACATGGGAAGAAAAACATTTTTGAGGTTGGAAAATGAGATAAAATTTCTGAAATTACTTTCCCTTTTTATTTTTTTTTCTGAAAGGAGTTGAAATTTATATTTAATATTTTTATTTTTATTGTAGGGATACGTTCCTCTTTTTGTAAATGCAACTGCAGGCACAACAGTATTTGGAGCCTTTGATCCAATACAGGAGATCGCAGATATATGTGAAAAATACAACCTCTGGCTCCATGTAGATGTAAGTAACTACAAAAGTGCTGCTATTCAGGTGAAAGAGGATCTTTTCTTACATGTGTTTTGTCTTCAATTAAAATATTTATTACTAGATCCTTAGTAAATTAAAATATATTGAGCTTTTTCAAAAGAATGAGTCTTCTCTTTTTTCTGTCTCTTCCAGGCTGCCTGGGGAGGTGGACTCTTAATGTCCCGAAAGCATCGTCATAAGCTGAATGGAATAGAAAGGTACTACCCAGTGCTTACTTGTAATACTGTTGTAAAAGTATCTTCATAAGGTACAGGACACTTCACAAATCCATGAAAATATTAACTTGCTACATTAAAGAGTTTAAACATTACATTAAACAAAAGCAAGACAGACAGGAAAGGTTTGGATTAGGAAGATTGAAACAATACTGCAGAAGAGAACAGTGATATGCCACTGAGTGCAAGGTAAGTTTTCAGCTGATTTGAAGTAGGACAAAGATATTACTTGGCAAAAAGGAAGGGAAACTGTTCTATGCATATCTTTGAAGGGATTATAAGTCTTGGAATGGGTGAAGAAAGATTTGAGGAAAAAATGAAGTGTGAGAGCCAGACAGACTCTGAAATGCAGGGCTTTGAGAACAGCAGTGGTAAATGAGTAATCCAGGGAAGGTGTTTGAGCATGGATACCCATGATGGGAAGCCGTGACAGAGTGTGAATTTGTAGAGGTTCTCTCCTGAAAGATGTTTGCAGTTTTTCCCAGAACATAAAGAATGTATGTTCTGCTTGAAAATGAGTGTGAAGGTTTATATATATCTATATCTATATGCTTGTTTTTATATTGCTTATATACATACAGACAAAAATACGTATTTGTTTACAATGAGAGGAACATATGGTAAAGACTGGACTAGCGGCAATTTTTAGGGGCAAGTTTCAGTACCTATAAGGCTGGGAAGGACCATGATAGCACAGGGCTGATACCCTTCTGCTGTGCCAGAGAGAAGACTGAGGTCATGTACAGGGAGACCAGAGGTCACAGATACCATGTCTCAGGGCATAGGGGCCTATGAGTTGGTGCCGTGTGGGGATTGCATGAAACAAGCAGGAAGCTCTGGTAGAGGTCAGAGTGAAGTCTGCAGAAAAGAGTACGTGTACCCCCAGGTATATAACCCAGGTTGCCAAGATGCCCACTGAGAGCAGAAGCCAGCTTTTAATAAATCATTGAACCAAATTTAAAGAGGCAAAGTGTTCGTGTTGGTAGTGATAGCAGAGTGACCCTCCCACTGGCCCTTACAATTCAGACTCAGGAGTCATTCCAGGTGTAGCCTTTGGCACATTGTTCCCATATCCAGTGATGACAGGTCTGTAGAAGATACTGTGTTTATAACCCCATGGGTGTGTTTGTCTCTACATTTCCTCTGAAACTGCTCTATCATAAACCCCTGCCTATCTGAAAAAAAAAATCAGAAAAGCAATGAAGAACCATAAACTTCAGATCTTTTCCATCATTGCAGATATCAGCTTCCAGGGAACCAAAAAATATTTGAAGCAAGCTCTACCTGTGTATTCTTAAATTAGCACTGAATTGCTTCCTTGAGTCAACTGTGCTGAATGTGGGCACCCTGATAAAGGTGTAAAATGAGTATGGTGAGCAATGCTCTTCCTTAGGGAAAACAGGCTTTCCTGGTGTTGGGCATCTCATGCAGTGAGTGAAGAATAAGTATAATGTAAAGAATAGCGTGCAGAAGGACTGGCAGCAAAACCACATGAACCCTTCTGTCACAAGGATGGCAGCACATGGAGTGGCAGGAGTGCTCTGAAAGCAGCAGAATCCTATCAACCTCTGCCCAGTCCCGTTTGCTAATCAGTCGTGGCAACACGGCTTGGATGAGGTCAGCATTGTAAGATAATTTTCTTAAGCTACAGAGGTTTGGTCACAGGAGTTTGGCACACCTCTTTTGACCTGAGGTCAACCCAGAGGTGCTAATTAAGGCTTTAATTTTAAACAAATAGAGAAGACAGCAGGCCACAAAGCATGAAATTATTTCTTTCCTGGTGAGCTATACAGATCTTCAGACATGGGATGGGGCCCACGTGTACTGTGTAATTGCCTGTGGTGGGCCCCAGCTGGGGTCTGCTGCTAACACTGAGGTCTGTTCAGAGACACTGGCATGAAGGACTGGCCTGCTGCCGTGGGGCCAAGCTGGGGTTGCCTGTGGTAGCACAGCCTCTGGCTGGCTGGCTGCACCGAGGAGAGTGGCATCTTCATGTTAAAATAAACCTAATGCTGCTTGGGAAAAATAACTTACAATTGTCTTTGTTTGGAATTCTGAAAGTTAAATAAATGTGCTAAACTGAAGCCATGGTGATTGTAAAAAGGAAATTAGCTATTATTTAAATTCTTGTTTCTTGACTACTCTATCTGAGCTATTAGTGAAGTTTTTTAAAAGATAAGTGCTTCCTAAGTCTGAGTTACATATCTGTTGGTTTGCACGAAGCAGGAGATTTTAGAGGGATGGTGACCTCCCCAGGTACAGCATAGACTGCACTGTTCTTTTGACTGAGAGGTGCTACAGTCTAACCTAGTGCAGACAGAGGTTGGAATCCTATCCAGAAATTAGTGATCACAATAGGGCGAAGATATCATTGTCTTGCTCAAAACGGAGAAACTGTGCTTGTATCTGTGCCCTCTGAGAGCAAGGTGTAGAAGAGGAGGAAATACCTTTTAATTTTCTTTCAAACACATTGTAAGAATACATGAATAGTCTGTGAAATACAATGATGCACTTTGCTTCTCTGGAAAATGCAGTGAATCAAGGGGACATTTGGCAATTAATTATCCAGGGTGAAGAGGTCAATGAATGTGCAATGTTGGCACATTTATTTTAGCATTATCATGAAACTCCCTAGGACAGTATGTTAAAAATACAGAACATCTCATGTTTGTCTAGTGAATTAGGTGACCTTGTGCATTCACTTGTGTTTACACATAAAAAGTCTTAAGCTTTACATACAGAATGATAGGATTATGATGTAAAGTTTTAGAGCTTTTTAACAGTCTGTGGGCTTGACAAGCTAGAGCTCTAACTGGGAAAGCAGATAAGCATGCAGAGTGTCTTTTCCTTTGCTTTCTACTTTTCCAGCAGCTGTTCAGTAAATAACTGTATTCTCCCAGAATCCATATCAGTCCCTTAATTGCTTGACACTTGCTTTCCCCATCAGTACCTTGAATTGACAGAACATGCCAAACTGGTTTTGTTATTTTTATTAGTGCTATTCCTAGAATCGGAGTCTTCTTGGGATGATGTTACTGTATCAGCTAATTAGTCTGATATTAATTAGCTGATATTAGTAATAATATAACTAATCACATGTCTGGCATTGCAATGTTAACACAAAAAAAAGTGCTTTCTTGGACAGCGTAGCTGGGAAAGAAGACTCTTGAGACAGTAATAATCTCCTTAGTGATACCGTCATGGTCAAAACTCCATGTATTTCCAGCTGAAAGCAGAAAAAAAGGTGACTGCTTCAGGTTAAGTTTCTGTTTTACAGACCTATCTGAATATGTAATTTTTTTGCAGAGCCAACTCAGTCACTTGGAATCCACACAAGATGATGGGAGTGTTGTTACAATGTTCTGCCATTCTTGTCCGGGAGAAGGTCTGCCTTATATTTAATAATAAAACATTAAAAACAAAAAGTAAATATCAAGCCCTACTTTTTAAGAGGGTAGTGCAAAATCCATTTAATTTCAAAACTTTTTTTGGAAGGAATAATTGTGTGGATTTACATTGTGTTTAGGGAGTTGTTTTATCTTTCCTGTTTCCTGGGGGCTTCTTTTTCTTAAAGCTGTATGCAACGTGGTCAGATTTTTAGCTGTTAGATCTTTGCATATTCTAATAGCAACAACAGAGCCATGCTAATATACTTCATCTGAGCACCTGTCCTGTTGTTTCTATAACATACTGAACATACACCTTTGGTCTCAGTACTTGGTCACAGTCTAAACTTTGTAAATAAAGAGCAATTCTTTTACCTTACACAGTGGTTTAAAAGCTTCTCAGTTCTGTTGAAAAGAAAACATGCTGCGTTTATTGACTCTCTTTAATTTTTAGGGCTTTCATCTAGGTTCTTTGTTGTCTTCAATGAAAGCAAAACCAGTGTTTTATTTCTCTTAAGCAATGAGTATTTTCCTTTGATGATAAAAGTCATATCATCCATGAATAGGACTAATTGTATTGTCCACTAATTTCTGGCATGTCAGTTGCTACTAGAAGAGTTTAGCTGAAGAATAGTCCCTGTGTATAGAATTGGCATGGAAGAGTTGTGAGTTCCAGCCCCAGGTCTGTCATTGCTCTCCAGCTGATCCATCTCTAACCTGAAGACTGCAGAGCTTAATTCTCTTTATAAAACACGTCTATTGGAGGGAAGCAATAGCCTTTGTTTAGTGACATGCATGCTTATTGTGCCAACTGCTGTAGGATTTTGGCAAGCATTTTTGTTCTTACAGGAGAACTTTGATAGATGTTTTTGTATTTATCAGAAAAACTGGTGTCTTTGAGCTTCTTCCAAAAGCCACCAATAAACTCTAAAGGAGATGCAAACCATTTTAGAAATGTAATGTGTAAGACTTCTGTGTCACATACAGGAATTTGCTTCTCTGTGTTTCCTTCAGAGATTTTTACCAGTAATCCATAGATTCTGTTGGTCTGTGAACCATGTTTATTTGTAAGCAAAAAATGTCTGATTTAGGTAATTTGTACTTGTATTTATCACTAGTGTAGAGTGTCATAAAGCTGGACAATATACAAAGTTGAAACCTTCAATTCAGTTTTTACACTTTATTTTGTGTAGCTATCTGTTGCATTGAGAGACCACAGCTTTAGTCTAGTGTATAATTTAACAAATCGGAAATTTAGGTGTTAGGAACACAACTTACAAATTGAAGTGGACAAAGTTAATATCACAAACTAAGTATCCAAATTAGTCTGAGAATGTTTTCTCAGATAAGGGTGTATGGGTGTGTAAAATCATATGACTCTTCAGGGACATCTAAGAGAACCACCTTAGGTTATGAAATTGTTTTTATGGCTCAGGTTTACAAAAAAAGGTCAGTATGTTATAACATGGCCCATTAAAGAACAATTTTCTTCTGTATATGTTCAAAATACATTTTTCTACATTATTAGTGTATCCAGTTTCTTATGACATATGCTATGTAAGTTGTATAAGCACATGTTGTTCATTACAGGGTATACTTCAAGGCTGCAATCAAATGTGTGCAGGTTATCTGTTCCAGCCAGACAAACAGTATGATGTCTCCTATGACACTGGAGATAAGGCCATACAGTGTGGTCGACATGTGGACATTTTCAAATTCTGGTTGATGTGGAAAGCAAAGGTAAAGAACAAAAGTTTATCTCAAAAACCGGAAATGTATTTATTAAATTTAAAAGTCTCATGTAATGTAACTCTTGGTTTTAATATAAATGTTTGTGTAATTACAACCTCTAAACACACAAGTATCCAAGTATTAAGTCAGAAAAGAGTTACCTGAATTGTAGAACAATGTTAGCCAGCAGTACATTCAGATGGCAATTAGAAGAAAGGTTGACTCACTAGATGAGTCTTGCAGTAAAACTAATGAGTCTTTTGTCGTGATTCTATACACTTACATATGCATTTTATCACACAACACTTGCAGTAAAAGAGTCCTTTGAACATGACATGGTAAAGCATGGATTTTATAAGCAACTTGGAAAACAAAGCCTTTTTCTCAGGAAGCTTTGCCCAACTGATGATTTAACAGGCGGTTACCTCGTACTACTGAGGTGTGCTTGGGTGGCTGACTTTGACCATGGGCTTATGTCCTGGCTTACATGTTCACAAGACAAGGGTCCATGTATTCATGAATATACACTTCATTTTTACTGTGTTATCTGCACTCATCTTGTTATTGTTCTTGTTGCTCTTCTGCTGACAAAACAGGAATTCAGTTGAGTAACCTGTCCATAGTCTAACCATTTTTTATAAAACTGAGATTAAATCTAATGACAAAATGTGCAATCATATAACAGTTTTCACTTTGGGGAAAAAGTGCTTGCTTCTGCATTCGTGTACAAAGTGTACTTTAAAAAAAAAAAAACATTTCCCCCTTTATTTTATTTATTATCAACATTCGTATACTTTTTCTGGGATTATGATCTTGACAAAAGATCAGTGGGTAGCCAAGAGACTTTTAGCAAACATATTGCAGACTTTTGCTTGCTGACTTATATGCACATTTCTAGCATACTGCTAAGAGGAAATAAATTGCTTCCCAATTCTTACCCTTTCAATGGAGTTCCCATTCCAAGCTTCTGTTCTCTCAGCAACAGCTGTGAAGCCATGACTTAATATTCATAATACTTGTGGAAGCTGGGAAAAAAATAAGACCTAAAATAATCTATTAAAAATAGTGAAAGTCATTATTATCACAATAAATTTTCTTAAAATGAGACAAAACCAAATAGTGATTACAATTAGGCACTAATTGCAGTGTTGTTATTTTTGTGGTGTTGATTAACTGTATTTTTAAGTTACAAGAAATAGTACTGCTAAATGTTTTCTGACTGAAAATATTTAAGACTCAAGTCTGTCTGAAAAGATGATTGCATCCAAGTAGAAAAAATGACCACGTAATTAATATTTACTTTCTTTTTAAAACAGGGTACAGTAGGATTTGAAAATCAGATCAACAAATGCCTGGAGCTGGCAGAATATCTCTACACTAAAATAAAAAACAGAGAAGAATTTGAGATGGTTTTTGAAGGGGAGGTAAGTTTCCTTTTATGTATGTAGGAGCCAAATGTGTACGAAATTTCAAGAACAGTCTTCATGCTTCTCACAGTTCTTCAAACCAGCTAAGCAAAACTGCTCTTACTTTATAAAGAACTACATGACTATTGACATCTGGGCAGTTTTTTGGCCAAATGCATGTGGCTTTGTACCATAAATGTCAGTTTTATCTCCTTCTCTTCTGCAAAGAACTTTCAGTTTAGGGCATGAAGATTACCTTGATACAATCTACTCATGCTGAGATTCCACATTATTACACACACAACTGAGAATCTGCTATTTCTGCTGTGTGTTCTGTTGCTAGTGCCACTACATAACCCCTTGATTGATAGAATATATTTCATCTCTCCATTTACTAAGAAAAGGAAAATTGAGTTGTCTTTGCTGTGATCCTGGAAACCAGTTACTCATAAAATTGCATGAACTGCTAAAATACACTACTGACTGGCCTTTAGTGTGGGATTGATCTGTATTGGTGTTTTCTATTGATGTATGTATGTGGTTCTTTTTGCAGCCAGAGCATACAAATGTATGTTTTTGGTATATTCCTCCAAGTCTCAGGGGCATGCCAGACTCTGATGAGAGAAGAGAAAAGTTACACAGGGTATGTGTCTTTTGTTAAATGTAACAGTATAATCTACTCTTTGAACTCAAAGTATTCTATTTATTAAAAATAATATATCTGTGCGTTGACACATATTCCACATTCTGAGATTTCAGTTCTCCTTTGCTTGTTATGACCTTGATATTTGTTTACCTCTGTCTCCTGTTTATACTGAGGATGAAGTCATGTTTCCCTATAGAACCAGATACAGAACGTGCTCGGTTATTCTTTGGTTTGTATCACTTCTGTGCTCCCAAGTGTTACAAATCTTCAAAAAGCAGCAAGGTCTAAAGACATGGCAGTCTTGTTCAGATAGGACAGCATATCAACAAGAGAAACAGAAAGGTAATTATTTGAAAATGCTTGGACACGTAAAAGACATGGAAACCTGTAAGTCCTTCTTGGGTCTTTATTTTGATTTTAAATGACAATGCATTAATGCATTTCTGTGAAAATGAATACCCTTGGGAGGACTTTGGTATAAATGTATTAGAAGTGAAAGAGGGAAGTGAAGGCATCATAGAAGCATCACCAGGAAAAGTATCAAGTTACTTAAGACTTGAGGGAAGCAAAATACATTAATTTTGTAGAAGTATCTTAGACACAAGTGGAATGAAATACATTCAGGAGACAAAAGAATGATTTTATAGGTAAAGAAAGAAAGAAAGATAGATAGATAGATAAGCTGCTAAAAAGAAAAAAAAAAGGAAAGAATAGAGGAAGATTGAGGTAAAAGGTATGAAGTGGCAAGAGGGACAAAATGTTTGACTTAACCCTGTTAAATGTTAGAGGACATCATAAAGCATCCTACAAAACAGTAAATGAGCCAGACATCTGACCTTGGCTGGCAGAGAGTAGAGCAGGAGAAAGAAGGTCTGGATGGAAAAACTGGGCTTAGTCAATACCAAATATTAAGACTGTCAGAACATTATTCCTTGTAAATTAAAGCGAGGAAGTGAGACTGTGGTAAATGCACAGTACTGCAAAACTACTGGAAGGTTTCCATAGCTTATGCTAATAGAAAATATTCTTTATGGCACAGATCTTCTTGAAAAATTCCTATTGTTGTCCCCACACACAAATTGCTTTGAGAATACATAATATTCTCACGGAAAACATCCATTATCCTCAAAAAGGTCTGGAGTAGTTATCACACAGAGGCAGAAAGCATTTCTTTATGACAAAATCTTCAGCACAAAGAAATGACATGTACACAATATATAAAATTATTACATAGTGAATACTCTAAGATGCTACTAGTCTGTTAATCAAAAAGATGGGTATTATTGCTCTCAGTTTTCTTTTAAATATCCAATCTTACATATTTAGTTTTTCAAGCTTTTTCTGTTAGAGGTATTTTTTTACAAAACATGAGTGCCTTTTTTGTCTGACAATTAGTTTTTTTCCAAATTGAGAAATGCCATGACAGACAAAGAAAAGATAAACATNTTACTTTCCCTACTGTTCTTTTCTTTGGTTCAGTTTTTTTTTTCTTTTTTTCCCTCTTTTTTTTTTTTTTTTTTTTTTTTTTTTTTTTTTAATGATAAAGGTGGCACCGAAAATCAAGGCCCTGATGATGGAGTCAGGTACTACCATGGTTGGATATCAGCCTCAGGGTGATAAAGTCAACTTCTTCCGAATGGTCATCTCCAACCCAGCAGCAACTAAGTCTGACATTGACTTCCTCATTGAGGAAATAGAGAGATTGGGGCAGGAGCTGTAGTACAGTGGTTTAATTATTTATTTCTCAAATTCATTGTTTTCCAGCACTGGCTATTTTTTAAACCCAGTTCTGCAGAATGTGTTTGAAGGAAATTCTTTCTGTAAGTTCCAGTCTCCTAAGACAACCTTAAACAAAACAACAATAGGCTACTGAAATATATACGTATTGGTAGATCATATTACTGAGGGAAAATGTATTATCTTGAAGTTGAAGTACTATTGAGTCTTACATTGGTCTTGTTTATTGTAGTCAGCAGGAAATTAATAAGTACTAAAATAGCAAATTAAGAACTCTGCACAGTATATATGTACAGTATAAATAAATATATATAATTATATATATACATACATATATATATAAAAAGTGGTTATAAACTTAGATCTAAGCCACAGCATGTTTTCCACTTTAAGAGAATTAACTTTTCCTTCAACAACTATTGATGTGGATAATGTGCTACAGGTTTTTCTGCCAGACAGAAATAGACATATAGAAACATTTCTAAAATGTAGATTCTTAGGAGCTAAAGAAAATGTAAAACAGTATTAAATCTTATTGTTGGTGCTTCTCTCACATACAAAACAGCAATCTCTAACAGCACCTCTGAGTAAAATAGTTGTATTTGCCCTTTAGTGTCAAATCAGGGGATAGTAGTAGCAGAGTCATTGTAACAGGTATATTATTGCTGTATTTTTAGAGGTTAATTTGTGTAGATTGTGTATATTATTGTTAAAGGACTTTGTGTAAAAGGATTTAAATGTAATAGTTTTACAGCAAGATAACTGTTGAATTGTAGGTATCTGAAATATTTGCTTATTTATATGCAGAGATTTACCATGCTGAAGAGTTGTCTTGTATTTTCTTCCATTTGTAATGTAACCTATTTATATATTATTGAAGTTCTAAATAATGTTTATGGTATTTTAGTGTCTTTGTGAGCCAAAGAAAAAATACAAAAATATTAGTTGACACTTTCATTTAAATCCTAGTGCCCTTAAAGTAATAACTTACAGATAATTTTACTGAAGATAAGGAATTCTAACACTGTGTATAGACTGTCAAATTACAAAATCCCTTTATTCTATTAAAATTATTAGAATTTTCAGTTTTATTTATTGTAATGTCAGATTGTCTGTTCAGCGTTCTGAATGCTTTCCTAGTGAGTATTGGTTGCTGACCAAGGCCCCTGTTTTTGAGTTTTATTTCAGGATTGATCTCTATGACCGTTTGAACTAAATTCTCTGGGAGTTTTAGCCAACATCATTCTTTCATTGAAATGGAAATCACTATCTGTTTAGACCTTATAAGATAAACAAACCCAAAAGTAATCTCAGTATCTTTGAATACAGCTGGCTTGTCCCAGCAATTTCAAATGGCTAGGCTTTTCAAATTATAGACACCAGATTCATCTGCAGCTTGTTCAATTTTAATCATTAGATAATCAATACTACTGAGTGGAAAAGTCCATCCTGGAAGCAGAGTAGTGGAACAAAATGGGGATTCAATAATCCTCTGTCTACTGAGTTACTGTCATGGTGATAAATGGAATATGCTAATTTCAAGTGTTTTCATACATGATTCTGTGGTTATCTTCTATGCAAGTCAGTAATTAATTGCTTTTTCTCCCACCCCTCCATCTCAGTAATAAAACTAAATTACTCTGGAAACATTCAGTGAAATGCAGTCATGCTATGCAGTTTTCACAGCCTCTCTGGCCCCCATCAGTCCTGTGGAAGGACAGCTACAGCCAGGAGAGATTTCCATCGTGCAGGTCCCACTGGTTGTCTTCTGAGGATGCTGTCTCACGGTTTTGGCTGTGTGAGCACAGGGAGAAGAAGCTGTTATGGTAAATGCTGTATTGCACAGCACAGCCTTTCCAGCTTTTCATAGGACTATTGCTTGTTCCTCTTCCATAACCTTCTGCAAAATCTTTTATTGAAATTGAGTTGAATCTAAAAATTACTATGTTTGTCACTGTCTTTTAGATTAGTGCAGCTTTCAAAATAGTATCTACACTGTTATTTTTATGTCATTAAAACCTAGTAATCTTACTGATACAGTATTTCTTTCATTAGATTATTTTCCCCAAGAAAATGCAGCTGATTTCTTGCCTGCTTGATCTTAAACCTCAATCTTCCTCAATTATAACACTATTATCTGACCTGTGTATTCAATACTTAACATTTCTTGATGCAAACACCCATGCTGTATGACCCAAGGCCTGCAGTACAGAAGTAGTCAGCATGAACATTGATTCAGTAGTGCTAACTTCCATAATACTAAATGTCATACTTCATAGCTATGAGATATTCATAAAAACTAGAGGATCTCTCATTATAGCTGTTTTTAGAGTACAGAAAGAAGTTTGTTTTGAAGAAGTACACGTCACAGTTTGATTTACAGACTTCTGCCTGAGATCTGGTCTCTGTCACAGGGTTTTTTTATTCAAAAGGCAGCTACAGAAGATGGAAAAAATTCCCTCAGTCCTTTTTGTTTACGAGAAACAATATTAACTAGTATAATCAATGTAGAGATGTATAACTGCTGACATAGCTTCATTAGGGGATTTTACTTCTTCCACACAAGCACCACGGTCCTTATGATTTCAACCAGTTCTTAGATGGGAATTTCTGATTTCCTCCACCTCCCTAGCCTAAGTATTTCAGCAACAGTATTACTAAACATCCTAACTTACTCTCAATCCTCTAACCTTAATATTATAACCTTATGAATCTTGTAACCAGATCATCATCTCAATATTCTAATAATAATGTATTTGAAATGTGAAATCTCCTCAAAGCATATAAACCAGGTAAAGAGCACTCTCCTCATCCTGATCATGAACTACAGGATGACTACAGGAAAGACCATAACACGGTTTACTGGGTTTATATGGCAGGCCTTGGACAGTTCTGTGATGTAGTCAGAAACAGACCTAGACCTCTTCAGTACATATATAATGTTTTTCTCACTAAAATTACTGCTTCTTCATTTAATGGAGTATCTTGTGTTTTGAAGGTCAAAAGCATCAGAGGTTCTACCTCCTGCCATTGATGGTTTGCGGATAGACGGGACTAATGGAGCTCAGCCTGTTTTGGAAGTGAGGTAGTTAATGAAGAGGTCTTTTCTCTAAAGACAGGGAACTTCCATTTATCTTCCTAGCCTCTGCATTTTATCTTGCCTTTCTGCACTGTTGTGTCCTGACACAGATGACCACAATCATATTTTTGCAAAGCTTTTAATTCTAGTATCAGATTCTGGAAAGTTTTCTTATTACATGTACCCTGTTCCACAGGCACTGGGCTTGTATTAATTTCTGACTTGGTTAGTTGATTTTAACAGAGCAGTTGTAGTCAGTGAGAAAACTCATCTCTTTTCTTCTTAGTAGGTAATTTCCAACTGAGTAATATGCTATTGCTTCTCAGACTAAAGTTTACCTGGAATTTTAATCCATACGCTATTGACTGTGAGCAATCAGGATGTATCGATATACAGAAGTATTGACTAATTCAAAACGTTGCAATTCCAGGTGAGTAACTGTTTTTCTGAGGTTTAAAATACACTCTAAGGTAGCAATTTTTCCTTTAAAATCATATGGACAATCACCATAGCTTTGTGTGGGTGAATTGAGATCAAATCAACAACAGGCAAGATCTTAGCTGAACATGTAGCTGCAGTGCTTCTTAACTGATGTAATTTATTTAGAGAAGACTGACCATTGGATAAAAATCAACAGCAGTTGTTGATTTTGAATTAGAAAAATCCCAATTGTGTACTTAAAGGGAATTTTTAGAGAAGATAGATTATATCATTCACAGCAGACAGATGGAACCAGGGGCCTTGGGAATAACCCAGGATTTTAAAATCATCATTGACTTAGCTCATACTCTGTTTTTTGAATGGTGGCAAATATGAAGAGATTTTTTAAACAGAATCTCTGTTTTGTGGTTTAAGAAATGTTAAAGTTATAAAGAAGTTATGCAATGCAGTTTTAATTTTTCAATAAAACTTGATCTTAAAACTGACTAATTTGTCTCATATAATTTTTGTGAGCTCTTTTGTTTCCTTAAGAATATGAGACAAAAGCCATACAACATTATCCCTCACCTTAAAAATAGTAAGGCAAGCATTATTTAGTTTTAATTGTGAATTGAATGTGAGCTTGTACCAACACAGGCTGAGGAAGAGGCACAAGCATAGAACCTTGGTCAGTTTGAACAGGATTGTTGATACATTAGTACTGTGTATAACATGAAAAAGGTGATTAAAAATCTTGGATTCTAGATCATATTTTGGGCTAGCCTGCCATTCTCTTATGGAGAACACTTTTTTCTTTTTTTTTTGTATACCAAATATATTGAAAAGTAAGAGTATGTTTTGAATTCGTGAAAGTATGGGTTTTTTCTCATTATATAGACAAATCCTGATGAACTGCTGCTTTATGTGTTATCCATATAACTGTAATTGATTTTAACAGTATGTAACAAATTTGATTTTGCTTTGGGGTAGGATGAGCATCCTTCAAGTAACATGAGTTTTCTTAAGAATAGTTTTCTTTCCAAGTAAAAATTTATATGTAGCAAACTACTCATGAAGAAAATAAATGCTGCAAATAAACTTACTAAGTCAATTAGTGTAGCATGCAAAAATGTCATAATTTGAAACACTAAATATCATGGAAGATGATTGTATCGTGAGTGTTAAGGAATGTTCAGCTTATGCACAGACTGTTCAAGAAAATGTTAGGACCAAACAAGAGTTTTTGTAATTAGGTACAGCTCGCTGTGGTCAACAGAATTACACCTGCCTGAATTTCTTAGGTAGGTTTTATAATTTACAGATTGTGACAATTATGCTTAGGGTGATGATACATGAATCCTAATTAATCCTAAGTAATTACTCCTAAGTAATGCTTGCTCAAGAGCAACAACTAAGACAGTGAAGAGAAGATGCGAAGACACAAGCATTGAGTGAAGGCAAAGGTTAAAAAGAAGGATGACTGCATAATGTGGAAGGATTTGTGTTTCACTAGGGCGTTTGAAAAAATCAGACTTCTGGACAAAGCAAAATTATGATTTTTGGTTAGAAGAGAAGATAAGATGCAAGCAGAAGGTTTTAAGCAGACTTGGTAAAGAAAGAAAAAAGTCCTGGTTCTCTATTTAATAGATTTATCTACTGAGGAAAAATGGTGCACTGTTTAGTAATGATGATAGCAGAAGAACCTGCAGATAAAATATTAGAAACCTTGATTTATTTCTGCTACTTATAAGGTAATCTGTTCAGCATCTGAATGTAACTATTTCAGATAAGTGTACTTCATATGTGTGTTTGTGAGTGTATTTGTATTTCTTGATATAAATGAGAAGATGTACATGCATTTACATACTCAGTGTGTATCAGAAAAAACTAAGTTTTGCACGATGTTGACTGTTTTGTGTAGCACTTTTCAGGACACCTGTAAAGATTCTTGAAGTATAACATTAAATAAGTATATCATGAAGGAAATAGTAAATTATTTTCCCTTACCTTTTAAAGTATGTGTGTGTGTTGTATATTTATATGAATGATGAAATCTCTATCACGTGAAATCCTTAAATTATAAACCTTTTAACAGGATAGCAGTCTGGTTTATCTAACAATGGTTTGAGGCAGGAATTATGGTATGAAAATTTTTGGCCTTATTTTATGTGGAAAGTTATTATGTCACAATGGTGTGAGCAAAAACATGTAAGATCAATGCAGGTTGTAGAAAATGGAGAAAAAACTAAGTTTAACAGCCAATAGAGCCCAGAAAAAAAATCACTACAAGTAAAATTAACAAAGGTAAGTACAATTACTTTAATTTAGATTTACAGAAGCCTATCATCTGTGACCACAATGTAAGCTGGTTTGAAGTGGTGTCTGCTTGGTCAGGCATCGTCAAGAGTTTTGATTATGCTGGTGTATACAACAAGCATATTGGACATCCAAAAAATAGGAACTCAAATACTAACTTTAAACCAGACAGGTGACAATGTCTCTAAAAAGCAAAGTGAGAAAGGCGTAAGAAATTTGTCATTCAGCGTCATTTCGGTCGATGCTCTTTATACCTTCTAAAGATTGCACATATTATAAATTACATTCACTGTTTAACATATTGCCTTATTAGGACTTTCCTTGGGCCTCAGCAGAAAAGGCCATTAATCTCAATTAAGCTTCTTCCTTTAGTTATGGGAAGGTTTCCTGCAGACTAAGACTTCCATTTGTTCTTGTGCGCATAGCGCCAGTCTTACCACTAGATTGTAAGTGATACAGTCTTTATTTCCACTGCTTTGAAGTTTTCAATGGTTCCTTGTTGCATTGTCCAGCTATGAGCATCCTCTGAAGACTAAGCCCTTATTGACTGTCTCTTCAGGTAATTCATTCTCCTGCCACATACACAGCTCTAGCAACCACTAAACACACTACCACAGCTCTTGATTGTCTAAAGGAGTGCAGGTTCACTGGGCAATGGGGTGAGATCTCCATATGCTGTGTTTAACAGTGCTGAACCACAGTTGTTTTGATTACAGCAAGATTTCCTATTTGTGGGAAAAAATTACTTTTACTAGTTCACTGTAGCTGTTGCCAGTAGGTATGTTGCTGCAATAATTTGATGTGTTCACTTATCGCGGTTGCACTTTAAAAGTATATTACTTTTACCTGACCATGTTATGTTTCAGGGGTATTATATTTCTCTATACTGTTTTGCATCATCACAGCTCTTCAATTATTCTGTATATTTTTCAAGAAGAGGTGTGAGGGTTTTTTCAGACTACAAAAGAATCAAGTTTAATTTCCCTGCTATAAATACTCCATATCAGTGAGTAGTTGTTGCTGTTTTTACTCAATCACAGTGAATGTAATTATTCTGTAGGTATAAATTAAATACCAGTTTTATCTTACAGTATAATGCAAAACATATTCTCTTGTCGTCCCAAGCATATGAGGCCTGTCTTTCTGCAAGATATGACATGAAGTCCCAGATTGCTAATTGTGACCTGGCTCCCTGGCAGTGAGAACTGTAATTGCCATCAGACAGCTCCCTCTGCTTTCTGAAGTGAGTGCATGCAGACTGATTGCAGCATTAGAGCTCATGTTGCAGTTCAAAGGAAACCTAGCAAAAATTCTTTCTTTTGAATACATTAACATTACTCCAAAGAAAGCTACAAGACCAGTAATTGCTACAATTTTCCTTCCCCAAAAGCCTAGGGTTTTTTTCCCCCCAGAAATTCTGTGACTGCAATGTAAATAATTATGCTTAGCTATTGTTGAGTGACTTAAGAACTCATGTTAATTTTCTATATATAATGCTGCTATAATTGTACAATTACTGCTGTACTGGAAGCAGGCCAGAGGTGGAATAGAGGTTCTCAGGGGAGCTTGAAGACTCTCATTTACTTAGTAGCTCAGACCAGAGCTGTTTCCATTAAGCTGGCAAAGTGGTCAAAAGAAGGAACCAAAATCACTGGATTATACTATAGAGACTTGGTTGGATCCTCAGAAAAATGTACATGGCTTGAATTTACAATGGGAACGCCTCTGCCCCTCTCATCTTTTAGCAAACACATTTAATTAAAAAAGCTCCAACGAAAAAAGGTCCCTTGGGACCATGTAGTGGTTATGTAGTGAACTAATAATTCATCTGTCTACCTATCTAGATAATTTCTAAATGAGCATAATACATATACAAATGTACACCTCTCGGCTTGTAACAACAAATTATTCCTCAGTTACAGGACATCTACAAAATTTTAGAATAAATAATGCTTTGTGTATCAATTTTCATGGCATTGCATATTTCTTGTCCTTCCAATGAATGGATGGAGAGATCCTTTCAAACATCTGTGTATAGGGGAGAGAGAGTGTACAAGGAAAGTTCTCTGCTACACTACCAACCGGCCTTTTACACCTATCTTTGAATGGAAGAGTGGGTAAAAAGGAAACGTACAGCAGCACGCTTCTGGCTGAATAATTACAAAGTAGTAAAACAACAGAAGAAGCCAAGAAATAATTTGAGAACATGTAAGTGACACTTGTTGCATGTAGTCTGACAGAGACACCAGCATTCAGTATGTTATGTTGTAGGAATACTGGAATGTATATGAATATTTACCTGTTCCTAACTGCATATTTATATAATTCTAAATGCACAAGATTTTTCTGGCAATAATATTTTTTCATTACATCCATAGGCAGTAGAAGCCTTTTTAAAAATCTACATCATTCAGCAAAGGGTGCTAAGAAGAATTGTGTAGAGAGGTAAAGCTTTCTTCTACCTTTGTTTACTTATATTTAGCTGTCTTAAATCAGGATAATTTTCTAATAGTGTTGTTATCTGTTGAACTATGTGTTGGTTTCCTAGGTTAAAGAGCACAAGTTTCATTACTAAAATAATTTGAAATGGCAAAGGGCAAATTTAAACAGTGAAAAATAGACTGTATTGAAATAGATTTGTAGAAACAAGTAATGTGAGCTAACAGATTATTCTCTCTGTACTTGCTTTGAGTGTGATGTGCTCTCTGAAATGCAAATTCAGCATTCTAAGCAGCTGTTCAGCAGTCACAACAAAGAATATCCAGGATTTAGAAAAATGGAGGCCCATTTCCCTCTTACACTATAAATCAGGCTTCTACGCCTCGTTGTGAATGAGAGATGTGTTCTGGTAAGTTCTTGTCCACTAAAACCAAGTCATACTCACACTTTCACTATTTTTTTTAATAGGTCAATAACTGTTCGAAAAGCTTTTATATAGTAAGTTATGCAGAATCTTCTCATGGAGGACTAGGTATATATCTCTGCATCAGACTAAATATCTTGATCAGTTATTCTGTAAGAAACCAAGAAAATACTACACAATAACAGATCTAAAACATATATATATATATAAATATGTAAAATGTTAGAAATACTTTAACCGTTGTTTGGCTTTGCTTTCTTTTGTTACACACTACATCCTACAAATAGCTTTTAAACTACCTTATAAATGGAAGATCTTTATTATTTAATTTATGTTTATCCATGCTCTACAAACCACACTGTAATTGTAGCTAGTATTATGAGCCTGTATTATTTGTAGGTCTCTGGACATGGTAACATTTTACAAGATGCAGCTGTTGAACTGCTTTTAGCTGGTCCAGTAATGGTTGCAATTGCTTTGCGGTTGACTGTAATTCCTGAAATTTACTGGGATTGTTATTTAAAAACAACAACAACAAAAAATCAGGAAACCATTGACAAATTGCATTCCTAATTTATGCAGTTAGGCTGTGATCTGTTGATGACTCTCTAACAGATCAGGAAAGACCTAACTGCATAAACAAGGAGGTAGTTTAGAACATGACATAAAAAAGTGACTTCAGCCTGGTGTAATGCTACTGAATTGTAGTGCAATTACAAAAAGGAAAATTAAGGCAAAACTTAATGAACTAGAACTAGGTGTACTGCCCTGATTCTAGAAGGAATATGACTACAGTAGAAGAAATAGTCTGAGGTAGAACAAGGTCAAGATGAGCACAGGAGATGCTCTGCATGCCTGTGTCAGCATGCACCTGGGTTTCCAGCTACCATCTCAGGTTCATATTTCACGGATGGACACCCAAAAACTTTAATGTACCAAACCTTGATGGTGCATGTAATGATGTAAGAATGGTGGGCACTGCACTTGCTCTGTGAATACACTGGTTATCTTATCCAAGCCACCTACTCACATGGGGCCATCCAGAGCAGGATGCCCAGGACAGTGTCCAGATCACTTTTGACTATCTCTAAGGATGAAGAATGAGAATAAACCTCATATCTGGTGTCAGCTATTTTCCTTCTGATGTGATTATAAAGCCTTAGCACATACCTGGAAGTGGGAGTAGAGTATTCCATTTGGGATTAGTAGGAAGATTTGTCTAGTAAAGTCGCAGAATCTAAACTATCTTGAAATCCAGAGAAAATCAAAACCACAACAAAAAAACCCCAAACAACAAACAGAGACACAGCATAAAGGGAGAAGATAAAATGAAATATTTTCATCTCCTTTCCAGACATCAGAAGAGTCATATTTCAAGATTTAGATCTATTAATTATCTTTATCTGGCCTGAACCAGTATCATACTTAACATGCCAGAAACATAAAGAATTTACAACAGAGAAATAAAATAATTCTCTGCAACCATGTTAATGTTTTTGATGGGTGGCAACTATTAGAAAACTCTTAAACTGAGCCAGCGGTTTCTCTAAGAACAGAAAATATCGAAGAGGTAGGGAGATTGGGTTCTCTGTGGCTGATGTACTTGGACTTCTTTATGAATGACTGGTATTGAGTAAGGCAGTCTTTTAAAATTGTGTTGCTGTTTTAAAAGTTTGTTGGGTTTTCATCTGTTTCAACAGCTTTGCTAAGCATTTCACACTAAACAATTTGCAATCATAACTTTTTAGGGAAACTAGAAACTAACCTTGGCTGGGTTTTTTTTTAACTGAGTGTGATTTTTCTAAACTGTTTACCCATATTACAGCAATTATTTTAGAAATTCTCTGATACCTGTTTCTTGTTATGACAGAGTTAGGTCAGTGAGTAGTGTATTAAAAAACAACTGTAACGAGTAAGAATCACTGTTCCAAGACATCTGTGCAACTTTGCATTCTGGATGCATTTTGCACTGATCAGACTTTTGAAATTGCTGTTCTCCAGTTCACATTTTCCCAGCTAAGTCTCTGTGTGAGGGACATTTTAAAGGCCAAGAAAAAGGGAGTAGCCAGTTTTACCAGGGAGGGTGCAAGGAGGAAAAACAAGCTTAGACTGAAATGAGCTAGAAAATCCCTACAACTTGTATATTGTATATTTTAACAGATAGGGCTTGCACAAAATGGAGACTTATAATGGAAATAGACCCAATGCCTCTGATATTTTAATGTGCAAAAATACAACTCTAAATCTTGCGTACAACCCCCAGTCAGTAGATTTTGTGTTTCCTCCTGGGCTTTCAGTACTCATTGAAGAGAAGCAGTAGTTGGAGAGAAGGCAGCTGGAGGGAAGGCCAGGGGAAGAAAACTGCACACAGGTGTCTGGGTGAGGACAGAGCTCACATCAAGACTTGGATCTGAGAATTGCTCCAAGGTAGGCCTGTGGTTGTGAGCCTGTGCCTTGTTCAAATCCTACTGAATCTGGACCTTAGCCTGCAATTTCTGGCTCTCTGAGCACTCTTAAGTTCCTTTTCTAAGCAGTTCTGTGGCTTCCATCAAAGCCAGGGTGTAAACTACTTCCCCTTGCTTGTTTCTTGGCTGCAGCAATTTCCTCTGTGCTTCTGTTTGTTAGACTGTTTACGGTGACCGCAATTTTCCCCTTCATGCTGACTTAAATAGGAAAAATCTCAAATCATCATCTGTTCTCAATTTTTGTCAGCCATTTAATTCTATCCTTGATGTTGTTTTGCTTCATCTTTCTTGGCAGCTTCTCAACCCAAATCCCTGCTCCAGCAGTGCCTGGGCTTAGAACAACATCCAAGTTTGTGTTGGGAGTTAAAAATCTACATGGAATTTCACATAGTTCACTGAGTCTGACACTGTATCAATAGAAGATGCTCAAAGAAAAACACTTGGTAGGTGATGTCTGTCCCTGAAAATAAATACAGCACCTTCCAGAAACATCTTTGAAAGCCCTAGTTAATGTTTTGTATATCAGTTCTCTCTAACACACGGCAAAATGCTACCCCTGTAAGTCAGGAGAAAGGAAGCCCTCTAATGGTTAAGGTTCAATCATTGTTGTGAATAACATTATGCTCTTCACAGTGTGTTTTAGCATAAAGCCGGTCCATTCATGCAAAGACATACTCTGGTCCTTGCAGGACTCAAACCCTTTGGCTCTAATAGCAATCTATCTAGAACAGCAAGAAGAGGAGTCAGTGCCAACAGGAATAAGGGGTCAGCTCCAGAAACTGGCTGGGCCTTCCTAGCTGGTACTAAATCACCAGTAATGTCAATTGCATTGACACTCCCACATCTCATCTCAAAATAAATGAAACATATTCCAGCACATCCCAGTGGAACCCAGCTAGGCCCACTAGCTCCTGTCTCCCAAACTTTGTGCTTGCTGAGAAATGCATCCAATCAGGCGGCATTTGCCAGGGCCATTGAATCATTCTTGTCGGCAGCACGGGAAAGCATTGCTGTTCTGTGTTGTTTGGCTTTCAGTACAGTGATTTCAGATGACAAACTGCTCATTTGATTCTTAAGCTCAACACATGGGTGACATCCTCAGCTGCTGCAGAAAGCAGGGACAGCTCCATCTGCCTGCAGTGAAACAGAAACCACACCAAATAGATGCCTGCCCAGGGACAGTTGATTCTTGTCATAGCTACTTTTTAACTTAGTTCAACATATCTAGGTAGCTGTGGAAGTGACTTCTGGCACTTTTTCTAAAGCTCGTTGGCTTTTCTAATTCACCCAGGAGGTCCTGTAGCATTTCCTCTTTGGAAATGGTGCTAAGAGCACTCAGCCAGCAAAGGAAGGATTAATCTAAGCTCCAGCTTCTAGCTGCTCCCCTTAACACACGTGAGAGGACAGAAATTCAATTTTTTAGAGGGGAAAGGTAGGGTGCTGCTTTGGGTTGACACTGCTGTATGGCTAAGCTCATAGGATCTGATTATATTCCAGGTTTTCTCTCTCTTAATCAGTTTTATTTGCTCCCTCCAGCAACAGCTCATTAAGAGAAAGGACATCTGGCTTTAACAAACTCCACCTACAAAATAATGCTATCCAGTAGCATTCTTACTAGGATTTTAAGGTGATTATTTGAGGATTGCTGCTCCCAGGGCATATGCTACGTTACCAGTTTGTTTTATTGCATTCAAACTTCCAAATCTAATCTCAAAATAAATAATGTTCACAAGGTCCCAGCAGAGGCATCCTGCTGTCACAGGGATGTGATAAATAATGGAAAAAGCTCAAAAAATAAATTTCCTTGTTGTGGAAGATAGAATCCTTCTCCTCGTGGCTTGAAGGAAAAGAAGTTATCAGCTATTGAGGCAGAAGAAAATAAATCACAAAAGACTTTTCAGGGCAAGAAAAGATAAAGGAGTGGGAGTTGAATGTTGGTTTTGTTGGGGGGCGTTTTTTGTGGAAGCTTTTACAGAACATGTCAGGATGAAAACAATTCAAAAATATAACAAAGACTAAAAAGATCTTTTCCTGAGGCTAAAGCACATTGCTTTTTCTGAGCTAGAAATTAAGTGTTTCAACCATGGCTGAAAAGAGGCTAATGGTGCTTAGTTTGTAGCTGTCCAGAAGATGGAGGAATGTGCCCTTCTGTGACTAATGAATGCACTTAGGAGGGCTGTCAGAGAGCTGGAGCTCTCTGGGCAGGGAAGAGGAGTTATTGTGAACAACGTGTGTAGCCTGTGGGGTCAGATCATCTCAGTCTCAGAGTCTGAGTGCAATATTTGTCCTGTTTATCTTAAACTCCCCATGATAATATTTAATTTATTCCTTCTTTCTCTAGGACTTTTGTATTTATTCTTCTCTTACCTTATTCACCTGTCACAGGTGAGCCAAAGTAGTAGCAGCCCAGTAATAGCACATCTGTAGCATACAACACTATTTGTAGACTGCCTGGTTTCAGAAGGTCACTGTTCTGTGTTTTGGGGTACCGAAGAGAATGGCAGGGCTTCTGGGAGAGGCAGCTCTGCGGTAACTGCCTTGGCACACAGGCGGTTTCTGTTTCCTACGGCTTTTAGAACTGCTCCTGTACTCTGACAGCCGAATCTATGAAGGCCCAAGCTATAAAATCAAATATTGGGGATGAAACCATGATAGGGACTTATTTTATCCCTGATAATCAAGAATTATATTTGGCATTTCTGCCTGGTCAAGTCTGTCAAGACAGGTGTAATTTCTCTTCTTAATGTTCAGTGTGTTTGCAATAACTCTGTAAGGCCTATAGAAAAGTTCTGGACTTTCTGCCAAGAAGGAACCTTTGTGGCAGGTTCAATAAATGGGACACTATTCAGGATGGGATACTAAAGGATTTAATATATGACCCACTTTTAAATACAGGTTTTTTTAGTATAAGCCTTTCTCCTGTACTGATTTCTTCCAGAAGAGTCTTCATCAATAGCTGCTCTAAACATCCTTCATCAGAATCTGGCAGTTTGATAATGCAGTCAAGGTGTACATTTGCTTTTCTGTCTTACCCCTCTTTTATCTTAAACCATAAAATCTGAGTTGGGAAACTCAGAAGTAGGTTTTTTGTTTTGCTTATGTATACCGACATCTGTCGTTTATGTTGCAATCTGAACTTTAGATAAAGGGCTCTAGAAAAACTCTAGGTGAAGTAAAGTGTAGAGCTGACTTCTTAATTTAAGAGAAAAGAATTTAAAGTGCATTATGGAACTATAGCTGAACTAGTACATATCACTGTACAAAGTACTGAACACCCAAGACATTGCAAAAGAGATTCTGTGAGCAAAAAAATGTCTCATTTATTATGTGTAAGGAAACAGGATTTAACACATTCTTGGTAAATAAAAAGGAGTGCAGCAGGAAATCCTTGACTATCAACAAAGTCTCTTAGCATAGCAGTTTCTAGAACTCCAGATTTTAGGCTAAACACTTGGGTCAAAAACAACTGACAATGCATGTAAGTATCACGTAATGAATTGGTTGGAAATTACTTAATTAATCTTCCATTATGAACCCTTCTTCTGCAGCATCTCTAGCTGCAGTACTCCCAAAGCCAGCTGCTATCTACAGCTGAATAGTAGCAGGCCTATTAAGCCTCTTAAATACTTGCATTCTAATTCCTAAATTGGGTGGCCAGAACCTTAGTCTGTGCAATTGCTTCTATAATCAAGATTCTATCTGTGTTTCTATAATGAATCCTGTTTTCAGCTCAATACAGTTTAAAGAGGCTTCTTTTCTTCTTTTTTTTTTTTTTTTGTAGTGAAGGAAACCTATTCTCTGTTATTTCATATACATTGTGTTATTTCCTAGTTAGTAATCAAGTGAATCTTTGAAACATTCTGACACTTGTCGTAAAATCTGTGTCCCCTCTCAACCACTCATCAATACATCTTTCACTGTGAATATATGCATTTAAAGGTTATTCTCTTCTATTATGTCTGTTCTAAGTCATAGAGTAAGGGTTGCAAGTTTAAAGTAATAACTTCTGGAGGCAGAGAAGTGAGGACATTGAATTTTCTGAGCCCATTCTAATATTCAGGCACGTATTTTCAAAGCTTTATAGGAGTAGAAGATGTCTGTTCTGGAGTTTCATGAGTCTTGGAGTTTCACGAGTCTTAGAATTTCATTCAGTCTTAGAGTCTCAAATGAAACCCCTGTAGAAAGTAAAAAATTGTATAAAAAGCCCTTCTGTCAGAAACTTAGGGCTTTAAGATCTTTAATTGTCAAAGTTGTGCCCCTTCCAGATTTGTGTGAAAACTACTTACCAGTGTCTAACTCAGTGTTCAGCAGCTTTGGGAAGACAGGCAGAGTTTAAGTGTATTACAGCCAAGTCAATCACTTTTACAAGTTAAAGTAATGAAGGCTTTAGTTAATTTCCTGTGTCCTATTAATAGAACCTCCACAAATTAATTTTGCTGAGTTTCTGGTTTCTGAAACAGAAGCCTTGATTTTGGTCTCAACTCACTTGAGGAAGAGGGCTATAGATTACCTTTACAATTCTCCGATCTGTTGATGGCAGCTGCAGTCCTTGGTGCAAATTACAGCAGCCAGAGGAACTGTTCCTGATAATAAGCAGAGCATGACACCACTGAGTACATCTCTAGTACAAATCCATGCTGGGAGCTCTGAGGGAAAAGTAGAGAGCAATTCTGCCAGCTATCTGCCACCTGAGCATTGCCCTTACAGAGATGCAGTGTGCTAGGTCTGATCTGCTGACATTGTGGCCCTTCCCTCCCACTGCAGGAGGAAATTGCTGTGTGTCACAATAGTACAAAGAGTTTTCAGCTGAAGGATTATGAGCTCCAGCTCTTCCCGGCTGGATACAAGTCACTCCTAATTGTCTGACTGAAACTGCTTCCCCTCCCTTGTGCATTACTGTAAATCAGCAATACTGCAATGAAAATTGATGGATATTTATAGTGACAAAAAAATGTCAAGCAGTCATGACCAGGCTTTCTGAGTTTGGCATGGTTTTTTTGCGCCTTATGGAGCACCAGTGGGGGAACCAGCCCAGCAGCATTCTTACTGGGAAAACTGAGAGCAACTTGTCCAGCTAGTGCCTTCCTCCCTTGTGCTTCATTCCCTGTTTAGCTTCATAGCAACTAATGACCACAAACCAGCCCTACAAAAGCCCACATTACTCCTATATTTAATTAACTTTTAGAGCATCAGACCATAGTATTTAATCACAGCCTGACAAGTTTCAGGGGCTTTTTTGGTCTGAGGCTTACTAATGCTTGGCTTCCATTCAAAGTGCCTCACTGTTCATTTCTCTTTACATTAAGACATCTTTTCACAACTACTCCCGTCAGCCGGTCAAGAACAGGTTCAGTCTCACACGTCTCATATTCACACACATGCTGACCATTGCTACCCTACTTATTTTTTCTTAGATACCCTCAGTTCCAAAGTACCTACTGCTCCTAAACTGAGCCTGTGCAAAGTGTATGTGAGTACTCCTGCAGCCTAACAGATGGGTGTGTGGCTTCTCTGTGTCAGCAGGCTTTTACCAGCCATTTGTGCATGCTAGAGCTACTGTTTTTTCTGTAGAGCTGAAGGGTCTGTGCTTTATGCCTTCTACTGATGGGAAGTTCTAAGTATTGTGGGTGCACAGCCAGCTGGATGCCTTCCAAGTAGCCCTAGTTTGTTCCCTGTCTGCTTGCAAAGGAGATAAAAACTCCTCAGGCACTGCTAACATATGAGTTGATCTTAGACATACATCAGGCTCTTTATGGCTCCTTTCCTAGCCCAGTCGTGCTCTGCTGGGACCAAAGTCAACAAGCAGGTATTCTGACCTGCAATTCCTCATCTTGGGCAATACATTAATGGCAGGAATGAATGAGGTCATGCTTTGATTAGGGGATAAAAGATGTTATGACTAAGAGCTATCTTATGACCCATCTTCTCAGTCACTGGACACTGCTGTTCTATTTCTGCCTAAAATTATATCCTTCCTTCAGTATTTGCTTACTGGAACAACACATTTGTTACTGCAGGCCTTACCCTAACTCTGGCAGTATTCACTTAATTTAATTTTAAAGGCACCTATTAATTAAAATTATTCTATTTACTGATTCCTAATAATGTCTCAGAAGCTTTTGTTCGAGTGTGTATGTCTGTGTTTGAGCTTAATACCGTTGCTGCAATAAATCATAATTCTCTGCCTGTCTTGCCCTCTAAATGATGTGGGTGAAAGAGCCTGATTTGTACACTGTGTTTCAGTATCTCCCTTCTGCTACACATGCCTGGGTTTCTCTGTCCATTCTCATTTCTGTTTGCCCAGCAAGAATAATCCAGAAGAGTTTAGGGAGGGGAAAAGAAAGCACAGCTGCTTTTCTTCATGCACTGCATATCCTGCTCTGCAGAAGGGATGCTGGCTCCTGCTGGAAGCGTTTGCACCATGTTCTCTGCAAAGGTCAGCGTGGCTGCCTCATCTATGCTAAACTGGATTTTAGCCAGCAGCCGTAGCTGACAGTTTCAAGAAGGCCACTTCCCCATCCATCTTACTCAGACAATTGTGTGCAGTCTCCAAACTAATAATTCATCATTTGCACATGTATGCCTTCCACTTCATTATTTTATTAACATATTAGAAGGGTTCTGATTTATTTATTAAATTCATTATTATTCTTTATCAAATGATGACATGTTGTTAGCCAGGAAGATGCACTTGCTATCTTGCAACTAATTATGCCAATTAAGTTTTCATGATTCTACCACAAAGCACAGCTCATTAACTTTAATTACTTTTGAAATGCAGCTGCTGAGATGCACATAGAAAAGAACAGGTAGGTTATATTTGTTAGTTAATTTCTGCAAATGGGGTTTCTTGTCATTAGGTCTTAAGTGGTGCTTTCAGGCAATCTTGTACCCTATTTCCCAGGTACGTTTTGTCTTTTCCACCTAAGAGCATTCTAATTTTTTTTTCCTTTGGTTTTACAGACTAGTCTTTTGCGATAGAACATTGGACCAAATTCAAAGATATTTCTTCAAATAAACATGGTGTTTTAGTTCAGCCCTTAATGGGAATTGATGGACATCTGCAGAGAGCATCTTTCTTTGCTGAGTTTTCAGTCCAACAAGGGTGACAGGATTTGATGAAAAGCTGAGATACTGTGGTAATGCCAAAGTTCCTAAGAAAAAGAATTTCAGGTCTTGAAATGATGTATGTAGCTTATGTCTCCAGTGAGGGGCCAGGTTCAGATTTCTCTGAAGGGCTGCCTTCAGTAGTTGTCCTGGTTTTGGCTGAGATAGAGTTTTTTTTTCTTGGTGTCTGGTTAGAAGAACAAAACATGACTGTCCATGTCTGAGTTCACCATACGAAACTTCCACAAATCTCCTGAGGAAACGGGAAATTAAATTTCTTTGGTGCTGTGGTACTGACTGGGTCTGAGAGGGTGTAATGTCTGAGCAGACTCATGGAGCTGCAAAATCTCTGTCACCTTGTTTCCCCACTAGCACCTACACTCTTCATGCAGGAAACGTGAACAGCATTCCTCCTTCAATAACACTTCACTCTAGCAAACATTGTCAGATTAAAAATAACTTGTATTTCCTTTCACAAACAACTGGATGTGATACCTGCTGCAAATTGCCAGGGTGCTCTTCCTCAGCCCCTCACACAGGACCAGAATTCAGCCACAGAATCGTTACTGCCAATGACATGGAGTTTTTAATCTTAAATTTGTATGTGATGGGTTTGGTTTTGCTACTTACTGGGAATGGGATAATTAGAAGTTAGGCTCATAAAGTCAGCACTGTGCAATTTGGCCAATCCCACGTTCAGAGGCCACATGGAAGTGTGTATAAAAGACTAGTATTCACATAATGGATTTTCAAGTGTATATTCATCAAAATGGCAATTTTCAATGGCAAAACACTGTTACCCTTTTTGGCCATGGTGTTGGTGGGCAGAATTCTGAGTAGGAAATGCCTACCATTAATGAAATGTTTATCAGCTTTGGAGCCACTCACCTCTTCGTAATTTCTGAGAAAACAGAATTGTCCCTGAAATTTACTGTGTAGTCTAAAAATGCTTTGGAATTCATGGCACTTTGACTTGCAGGACAGCAACTCATTGCAGAGTTGCTTGTGTTGTGAGGGTTTTTTCTTAACACAGTGTCTTCCAGTCCAAAGGCAAGGCAATGAAACTGAACATACCCTGGAGAAGCCTTCAGAAGTTTTCAATAAAGGAGGCCCTGGCATCACAGCGCCAGTCAGCCAGGAGGACATCTGGCTGGAATCTGCCTCATGGTCACACAAACCTTGCCAACAACCCACAGAACTGACGGCACCTGCCTGGGAGCATGGGGAGAGGTGCCATTCAGGAACCACATTCCCAGAGCAAAACACTGACTGTGGGTGATAGTTTGTCACCAGGTGTGGATCCTGTGCGGAGCGTTGGATGGAGGGTGGTTGGTCACAGCTGCTGTCCCTGGATCACACTGTTGTCTATATAAACCTCTAATAGCAAGCAAGAAAGGAACAGGGCTGGGATTTCCCTCCCGCATCTCAATGGCATGTGCCTGGAAGCATGAGATTTGCTTAAGCTGGCATAGTTGTAAGACTTACTCTATCAGCTCACTGTAACGAATTTCTCATACTGTATTAAGAACACAAAAAATCCTTGAAAGATGCAGTTTATTTATTTATTCACTTTGCCTTCTTGCTTTGCACGGCAGCCTCTGGGTACGCCAGGGCTGATTTCGTCCTGTGCCGATGCGGAGAGGCGCTTTGGGCTGAGCTGTGTGCAGGGAGCGCGGGGCGGGCCGGGCCTGCTGCGGGAGCCGGGGGGACACCGACCCCACACACCGGGCACCGCGGGGCGGCCGGGCAGGCAGCCGGGGGTAAATCCCACCCGCCGTGCGCACAGCCTTTCAGCACCAAGCCCTGCACTGCCTTCCAGCTCACCAGCACACGCCGTCCCTGCGTTAGTGCGGGGCAGTGACCGCACCATTCCCCCCGCCGCTCGCTGCCCCTCACGGCGCTCGCTGTCCCTGCCCCGCCAGGGNGACACGGCAGGCCTGGCTCCGTCCCCATCCCCGCAGCGCGGGGTGCTGCCCCTCCGCAGCGGCGCAGGCTGCGCGCTCCGGGCGGGCACACCTGAGGGCTGCACCCCCGGCGAGGGCGCGGTCTGTCACAGGTGCCTTGGCTGGGCTCACGCTGCGGCCACAAACTTTGGTTCGGTATGGGGAAACCCTTTCCCGCACCCAGCGCTGCTGCCCGTGCAAGGGGGAGTGTGCTCGCTGCGGGCACTGCGCTGGGCTCTGTGTTGGTTGGCACCGCACCCCCTCGGATCAGCCCGCCGCTTCTGACAGTCACAGACCCATGCTCTGATCAAATCCAAACAGTCTGCTGAAGTTACATACAGGCTAAAGGCACGGTGGTGTTTGTATCTCCCTTTTAGTGTTACTGATTCATAACAATCCAGTGTTACTAATATATGATGTTCCACTGTGGTCACCTTTTCCCCCACAAAAACCATTTTGCAGGCTGTTAAAACTGGCAGACTTTTTTTTTTTTCTTTTAGCATAGTACGGTGTGAATTCCATCAACTTTTTACTTTTAAACCCAGTAAGTACTCTGCAGTTAGAATATCAGCTGCATCCGACTCATCAGTTCATAGTGTTTGATTAAAGCATCTTCATAAATTGAGATACATCTCTTTTATGAACTAGAATCTGCTTGTGGTTTTTTTTTTCCTTGTAATCCTGCTTGGATCTGTCGCCTTTTGTTTTCATTTAGGCACCTTTCTGTTGTAATGTTTTGGCTGTGACCCAGAGTAGCAATGTTTGACTGCCAGTCTTTGTAGATGTAATTGATAGGTGCAAATTAAAGAAGTCAGTTTCTGACAGGACATCGGTATCTACACTAAATGCAGAAAAGGACCTGCCTGCTGTCTCAAATGAACTGATGTCTCTTTTTTTCACTGCCTTGTCATCTTACTGATGCCTTCAGATGCCACAGTAACGAGTGATGACGCTTTTTCTATGGACAGGCATCTTAAATTGCATCACGATCCAGCCTAACAGTCATAATTTGGAACGTTTGTATTGCAATGCATGTGGCAGACATGAATGTGACTAGATCTTCCTGTGTAGTTTTTCCAAGTTTAATTTTCCAGTTGGAATTCTGTAGTAAGTTTGTTACAGGCAGTGTCTGGCTCGTGCTGTTGGAGGAACTCTGCACAGGTGCTTTGGCTGCAGGGACTGACCTCTCGTAGAACTTGGGGCTGAGCAATCCTGCTCTTTTGTTCTTAATTCTCAAGTACATTTTCTTTCTGAGCTCAGTACTTTAATGAGATAAATGACAATGGTGGAAGGAAAATGGCAGTAGTCTTTCAGTGCTCCACATCTAATTTGAATAAGATCAGATTTCTTTGATAATACCAAACTTCTGTAAATAATGTATAGTACTTGTTTTAAAGATTTCATTACTTGTTGGAAAATTAGAGAAATGTCAGGAAATCTTTTCAGTTACTGGAAGAGTTTGGTTGGGTAAGGCAGATAAATGAAAAATTTGTGTTAAATGGCTATGAAACAAAGAGTTAACGTTGTTCAGTATGACTCTAAGAGCCACGTACAAGTTGCCAGAGGGATGAGCAAACTGAGACTCTTGCAAGGTTTTGTACAGTGAGACTTTGACTGTACATCCTGCCTCCCTACAAAATTGGTAGAAAGTATTACCCTCTGCTCACTTTAAACAGGAGCAGGAATACATGCAGCAAGTGAACAATGCCATCGTTAATTTCTGATGTAATATTTGCAGATTACTTAATTCTTTTAGACTGCTTCTACTGATACTCAGTGCAATATTGCTTTCATTGTGAGCTTTATCACCAGGGCAGTTGTAACAGGAAATAGGAACACTCCAGGACTGAAGCACTGCTGAGGGAAAGTGATTTCATCATGTGCATGCTTGACAGCAGAAGTTGTGCTGTTGGGGTCTTAGCTTTTTTTATTCTCTTTTTTTGGGTGGAGGGAGAGGAAGTTGCCAACTGTTTCCTTGCCCAGGTGTCTACTAGGCATACCTAGTAATCAGTCATCTGTTTGAAACAGTTCTTTGGAATACATTTTTATTCGTCTTGTGTGGTTTTGCTGTTATACTTCCATTTATTGACTCATGTAATGTGCTCATAAATCTTCCTTTTAACTGATGCCTGCCACGCTGGTAGCATGCACTGCTGTTGACCTGTAGGAATTTTCTCCATTGTTTGTTTCCTCTCCTCTATAAGTTTCCTTTAAATAAGGTGTGTGGCTGATTAGAGCAACTGCCTGACTGCATATTGCTCCGTATTCATTTGTTCCTGCTCTTTGAAACAGAATGAAAGAAAACTTTGAATAACTTTCTTGTTCAGCAGTGTGAAACTGCTCTAGTTTGGCCAGACTGTTGTAGAGACCTGGCAGTTTCTTCAGCTAATAGATGGTGTCACAACAAGCCCATGGCTGGGGGCAGAGTGACTGGAAAGCTACCCAGTGGAAAAGGACCTGGGGGTGCTGGTTGACAGCAGCTGAACACGAGCCAGCGTGTGCCCAGGTGACCAAGGAGGCCAGTGACATCCTGGCCTGTGTCAGGAATAGTGTGGCCAGCAGCACCAGGATTGTCTGCCTGGGCTTGGCACTGGTGAGGTCACACCTTCAAGTGCTGTGTCCAGTTCTGGGCCCTCACTACAACAAAGGCATGGAGGTGCCTGGAGTGTGTCCAGAGAAGCTCTGGAGCACAAGTCCTGTGAGGAGCAACTGAGGGAGCTGGGCTTGTTTAGCCAAGAGAAAAGGAGGCTGAAGGGAGATCTTACCACTCTTTAAAGTGGCCTGCAAGGAGGTTTTAGCCAGGTGGGGGCCAGCCCTTTCTCCCAAGTAACAAGTGACAGAACAAGAGGAAATGGCCTCAGGTTGCACCAGGGGAGATTAAGATTGGACTTTAGTAAAACTTCCTTCATCAAAAGGGTGATCAGGTTTTGGAATAGGCTGTCCAGGGAAATGGTTTAATTACCATCCGTGAAAGTGTTCAAAAAACATGTAGATGTGGCACTTGGGGTTATGGCTTAATGGTGAACGTGGCAGTACTGATATAGTGGTTGGACTCAATCTTAGAGATCTTTTCCAGCCTAAATGATTCTAAGATTCTGTGTAAGAATTTTCACCTGCAAGAGATTTGTATGCTACCATGTATTGTGGTGTTCTCCCTAAAAGATACCAAACAGCAGTGCCCAGAGTTTGGATTTCTAATTCTTACTTGAGTGCTTCAGTTGTTGTATTAGTGGTACAAACATTTTGCATGAAGTGGTGACTTTTTTTTTAAGGCAGGTTTGCATTTTAAAGGCTTGCATTAAATTCTCTGTGCTAAAATAAAAAGTTATGCTATAGTTAGGAAACCTGTTTTTGTACTAAAAAAACTTAGAAAGCTTTTTCTCTTGAAAGTTGTGTGTTTCATCAAGCAATTCAGTACAGTTACAAAGTGTAATGTGTTAAAATAGCTGACGAAAATAGAATGGATTCTGTCAGATCTAACAGGAATTGTGTATACATCATACGTAATGAAATTTTACTGCCAATTACAGAGTGGACACAAGAACTACAAAAAAACCTTTCAAGTAAATACTAGGAAGCATTTCTTATGTGGGGAAAAAAGAAAGCTTCAGAGCTTCTGGTCCTTGGAAGCTGTGTATTTAGTGCTTGAAGGTAAGCTTCTGAAAGTTTAAATGGAAACTAGTATGAGTTACCTGACTTTCAGAAGTGGTGAGAGCCTTCATCTGCTTTTGAAAGTCAGGGTTTCAGTGCCTAATTCCATTTACAGTTGCACTGTGTTCTTGGGGCTTTGTGACCACTGTGCTGCTGAGAAGACATCTTATAACATGTAATGTACAACATGTACTGTGTAGGCATAGAGTGGTAGTGTTTGGAACAATATTAAGCAAAGAGAAGCTTCATGTATTTACAAAAAAACCCATCTTTTCAGTAATGTAGATTAGTATTACTGTATTGACCTTGAAACTTTTTTCCTGTTTAACTCTTGACAGTGAATTAAAAGTGAAATCAGTGTGTAATCTATGTACTCAGCAGCCCAGCTGTCATCTTGGTGAGAAGCTGAAGTCCTGCAGCACTATATGAGGCCCTTTTCTGGCTTCTGCTATTCAGCATTTTGATAGAGATTTTCTTCATTTGCTCTTAAAAAGGTCTGGTGGTGCAGCTCCACATTGTCTGCACCACTGTTTGTCTCTGCTGTTAGAAGGTCATGTAATTTACCCACAGGGGTCTGTAACTTGTATGTCTGAAATAACAGCTGGCTTTGAGAGAATTAGGCTTCTCAAACTGCCGTGGATGGTATCTTGCCTGCAGTGGCATCTGTTGTAAATGGTATTACTTGATTATTTCTCAGCAATTACTCAATTACAAAGGCAAGTTACTAAATACCTACTTGGGGCACACAGAAAAGCTGCATAAAGCCAGAGTGCTCAGGAGGCACAGAGTTTATATATGTATACATGGAATCTTTATTATTTCCATCATTAATATGGTTTTTGTGCCATTGTGTTTTCTAAGGTCCCTGGTTATCCTTTGTTGCTGTAGCTCCTGGAAGAGAACCATGGCCACAGAGGTTGGAGCAGAGAGCTGTGTTGTGCATGTGACACTGTGTGATGGTGATGAATTGTGCAGGTAGCTGACTGAAAGTAAGGTGGTGTGACATAATTGTGTGGGGTTGGTGTGATTGTTGTGCAGGGCTGAGTATGTCGCTACTTTAAGGAGACTTTTCATGTGGAATGGACTTGGAATTTCTGGTTTGCTTTTCTGGGACTGCCAGATATAAACATGCTTTTCTGTCAGTTCAGTTAGACCCAATAAGCCAGGGAAATAGGAAACTTTTTGTGACTGAAGCTGTGCGTGGCAGCATGAGGAAATGTGATGACAGAAGGGATGCAGCTACCTGCTTCTGAGGTGCACTGTATGACTGATGCAACTGTAAGGGCTTGATTTCTTTTAGATACAGCTTCTTGGTGGTTTTTACATGCCCACTTAGAAACAAGCCACACAGATGTTCAGGATCATGATGGATCTGGGGGAAGACGTTCAACATCTGACCATACTTTCTGCAAACCAATCATTTTTAACTTGGAAACTCTCTCAGTCCCTTCATCGGTTTGGGGCAGACTATAGATTTTGTATTCTAAGTAAATTATTTTTACATCCCAGCTGTCAGTGAGCTTGACATTGATGGATGCTGAACATATGTAATTCTCATTTATTGTAGGTACTCAGTCTCATTTCAAAAGGTTACTCTACTGAATGCTGGCCACTGTTGGTTCACAGTGTTCAGGATATAATCTCTTGGAAGTTGAGGGGAGGGATATTGTATCAGGGTGAAGAGGGGTTGTTTGTGGGTTTGTTCTGTTTTGTTTTTTAAAGAAGTTTGTTTGGAAATGGAGGAAAATCTCTGAATGAAATGAAGTCTGGCCTTTCATCATTTCAGGGCTATGACATATATCCAGTCCTGAAAATCTGATGTGTTATCAGAATAAATGTATCACTTTGCTGGATTCACTGATTTTTAATGCTGAGTTTTAAGAAGACGTGTTCTGTCTTTTAAATTGTTTTCCCAGTAAGTTCTGTAACCATCTGCTGATTTAATTTTGGTATAAAGCCTTTATATCAGGCTCATTAAAACCCCAAAACGTAAGTTCCTTTATGTCAAGAGGCTATTAGAGTATTTGCATGTCACCCCTCTAAACTGAGGGAAGAGCAACAAACAGCATAAGCTCATCCTACATTTGCTGCTCAAAAAAAAAATATCAGAGGAGAGAATGTTTTGAATGACTTAATTATGAGAGAAACTACAAGCCTGAGAATACAATTATGGAGCATGTCCATAGGAAACTGTTCAACCTTTCTTTCGCAGAAAGGTCTCAAGTACTCAGTATTTTGTTCTAGATAAGTCATAACAAGAAAACTCAATTCCTACAGAATCAGGCCGGTATTGAACAAAGGAGCGTATTTGTACCAGTTCTGTCAGGTGAAATCGCCTGTAATGTAAGAAACTACACTGTAAAGGGTAACACTTTTTAGATCTTTTTGGAAGGAGATTGTAGTATATAAAAGAAAAAGCCATTGGGTAAGATGAATCGGCTTACAAATAAAGAAAGATAGTCTGTAGGAAAAATCTGACAGCTGTGGTGGAGTTACTTTTCTTCGTCAGCAATGCACGTAATAGGGAAAAAACAACACTGGTATAATGTCTCTCAGTTACTCCATCTGGAATTAAAACATATTTTTTGGCTTCTGGTAGCAGTGTGTATCCAATACACAGGCCTTGTCCTAGTGGAGTAGTTGAATTATTTGAGCTGCCATGGCTGCAAAACTGCATGTCTCTTTTCTTGCAAACTTGATGGTATGTTAATGAATCCTTGGTTGTACAGATGCCCTCTGTGACTCAAGAATGTCAGCAGGTGATGTTTAATCATGAGATAGCAACCCATGCTTACACAGATGTGACTCTACTTTTCCTTTAGTAAGCATAGGATAAAATGCAAGGTCCAACGTTGGTATTTCTATGGAAAGACAGTGCTTTTTAACCGATTTTTTTTCAGAATTCATTAAGCTTGTTATTTGACCATAGTATCCTTTATGGAAACAAGTATCTACAGTTTATCTGCTGCAGCTGTTAAGCAGTGCTTTTCCCAGAGTGGCTTCTATTGTGCCATACCTCAATTTATAAATTACTAATTTTTTTGAGTCATCCTCTTTTTTTCCTTTCTTTTCTTTTCTTTTCTTTTCTTTTCTTTTCTTTTCTTTTCTTTTCTTTTCTTTTCTTTTCTTTTCTTTTCTTTTCTTTTCTTTTCTTTTCTTTTCTTTTCTTTTCTTTTCTTTTCTTTTCTGGTGGAGATTTTTTGCTCCTAAAGATTATATGTGAATATTTTAAAATCATACATAAAAACATTGATAACTTCTAGGACTAGAGTTGGCACAAGTAGAGATATAATTCTAATCTGTGAATCAGCATTGGTATGCTTTTACTAAATTCTTGTTTAACTTTGTTAGGTACAAGAAAACTCACCAGGGCATAGAGCTGGATTGGAGCCATTCTTTGATTTTATCGTGTCCATTAACGGTTCAAGATTGGTGAGTGTGTTGCTATTTTATAACTTTTAACATAAACAATGTGTTGAGAATCTGATTTTTATAGGCAAACCAATGCATTTGCTTTATTTAAACATATGTAAAGTATTTCTTCTAATTTTCCGATGAGATTTTCTGATGCAGTTCATCTAATTTCCTTCACCCTTTAGTTACAATTTTATCAACAGTTTAGCTGGAGAATAAGGATGCAGACAGACAGACATGTTCTCTGCAGATGTGTGCACCAGGATAGTACTGCCTACTGATCCAGCACTGGGGAATTGTGCTGGTGTCCCCCCAGTTCTGTCTGTAAAACGGCTCCTGTGAGAACTTGCAAACTCCATTAAGTCAAAACAGGTTTATTGAAAAAGCTGCTGTCAAAGCTGTTGGCTGGGCAGGAGGCACGGGGGACAGCTTTCAAGTAGAGTTGTAGTGAAACAACAGATCATCGTAGCAGTGGAAGAAACCATCTGTGGGTAAGCTCTTTCACCAGTGTGTCTGGATTCAAGAAAGCCTCTGGAAAGCTGCAAGGAGCATCTTGTCACAGATTCAGTTTAAGTCCTTTCATGTTTGGAAGGCATGACCTGTTACTGGCTATTCCTAGGTTTTTGCCAGAGTTGTAGTCTAGAATTGTGAAGGAACTGGAAGCTTGTTACAGAGTAGCTGTAGGTAACTGTTCTGATACTGCACAGTGTTTATAGCACCTTTGAAATACAAAAGTGTGGCTGTAGAACTTGGATGCTTGTTGTGCTAAACATTAACGCAAGCTCTTGTTTGAATGATCACAGAATAAAGACAATGACACTCTCAAGGACCTGTTGAAAGCAAATGTTGAAAAACCTGTAAAAATGCTCGTGTACAGTAGCAAAACACTGGAACTGAGAGAAACATCAGTGACCCCCAGCAACTTGTGGGGTGGGCAGGGCCTGCTGGGAGTGAGCATTCGTTTCTGCAGCTTTGATGGGGCCAATGAAAATGTCTGGCATGTCTTGGTACGTATGGACTTGGAAGTATTTTTCTTACTGTTGCTTACTGTTTTTATCTTACTTATTGAAAACTAACTTGCAAGGCAGGTAGCCAGCAAGTCATGAGATCAGACTGATCTGTTTTCTTTGGGTTTGGGAAGACTTTTGAATTAGAATTGTATGTCTGTAAGTTTATTGTCAAGTCTTGTATTTAAATTAGTGGTTTTATACAATACTCAAAGCCATTGTATTTTGTACAATACCAGAACGGTATCAAGAGGGACTGCCACTGTTTCACTAGTTCAGTAGTCTACTAATTGTGTTGGAAACTTTACCAGTTTGTCTGACTCAAAACTTGTGTGAAGTGCACATGTAATTGTTCTACTAAAACCTGATAGTTATGTAGTGTTTTGTAATTTCCCACCTTAAACCTAGGAAGTGGAGCCAAATTCTCCTGCTGCATTAGCTGGACTTAGACCTCATAGTGACTATATCATTGGAGCAGATACTGTCATGAATGAGGTAAGTATATAAAAATAAGTTTGTTATTTTTTTTTAACCAAAAAAACAGCTGTATGAGTTGTACCAGGCCAGTTTGAAACATCCACTCTGTCTCTGTTCAGTGTAAATGGAAATCACATGCAAAGAGGAAGGAGCTCTGGCATGGTGCCTCTGCTTAAATGTAATTCTGGAAATAAAAGCTGCTCTTAAATGTCTTCACAAAGTTATAAACTTTTTTGTACTCTAATATTAGTATTTCAAATTGCAGATTTGAAATCTGGGTTATGCCATGTCTTCTGAGGTGTGCTAGCAAAACATATTTTATAGTTGGCCTTGTCAAAACAGCAGCACTGCAACAACTGCAGCATGTGGCTGTTACAAGGTTCTATTACAGAAAGTCAGGACTAGAATGATCAATCTGATGTCAAATGATAAAACAAGGACAAAAATGCCCTTACTCATTTTTATCTTTTTGCAGTCTGAAGATCTCTTTTCCCTTATTGAAACACACGAAGCAAAGCCATTAAAACTTTATGTGTACAACACAGACACAGATAATTGTCGGGAAGTGGTGATTACTCCGAATTCTGCCTGGGGTGGAGAAGGCAGGTAAGGAGACAATATGTTTACTGGGGCATGGGGCAACTTACAGCACCAGCCTAAAAACTGCTTGCTTAAGTTTCCTACAAAGACAGGAAAAGTGTGTTAGTGTATCAAAGGTGTTTCTGCTGTAATAAATAATATATTTACTTGAAACTCGGATGCAGTTACAGATGAGGGGGGTGTAAATCAGTAAATCAGCTCGTGCAGAAAAGTGCAACAGTTGCTTTTTGCATTACACTCCAAATAGTCATTAGCCTGTAGTATATTCGTGCAGTGTTGTGCAGTAGCCAGAACAGAGCACTGCAAGTAACAACAGTGAGTCAAATTCCAAGTATACTTGGTATACTACTTGGTTTAAATAGTAAGTAATTTTATTTTGTGCTGAATGTTCATTGCTAAAAGCTACAGAATTTCCTTTCAATTATCTCATATTGATTATTTGTCCATGGAGAATGAGGCAGCACTGGGGCAGGAGAGGAAGGTTGTACAAAACTCATCTTGTAACTTGTTGTCTTGAGTCATTTGTGCGTTGGTTGCTGTAGGCTGTAGTTGGAAAGTCACTTCACTGACTTCTGAATGCTCATATTTTCAAAGCCTAGGATGTGGCATTGGCTATGGATATTTGCATAGGATACCTACACGCCCATTTGAAGAGGGAAAGAAAATTTCTCTCCCAGGACAGTTGCCTAGCACCTCTCTCAGTCCCCTCAAAGATGGCTTCACAGAGGTAAGTTGTGGTCCCTCCTTTGGCTTGATAAAAATGGATTATGATGTTATAATTGCTTTTCTGTTTCCTTTGGCTCACATGGAAACAAACCCTAATGATGTAACCTTTTTTTCCCTTTCAATAAGGTTCAGTTGTCGTCAGTTAATCCCTCAGCCACCCTCCCTCCTGGGTCAGCAGGCCTTGAGCAGAGTCTTGCAGGACTTTCTATTAGTTCACCCTCAACTACTGTCAGTAATGTTCTCAGCACAGGTTGGTATTGAAGTACCTGACCTGAATTGCATGGGTTTTCTGACTTGTGTTCTCACAGATGTTTCTAGTTAACTTAATAAAAGGCAGAAGAGAGAAAAATTTTCTCTTAAACTTTTCTTAGCAACAAAGGCTAGAGTACTGGAATTATGCCTTATTTGCTCACAAAATAGTTGCAAACAACTTTATCAAAAATACCATGTGTATTATTTAGAATATTATTTTTCTTCATCAGCATTTTATAGTTAAGGCAAATAGTAATTTCTCCTGTGAGCAATTATTTATTTGTACTTCTGGAGCAAGGGAGCTGAAGTGTTACATGCTTAAAATTGATGTCATTTCCCTGTGTGCTCCACCAGGTGTTCCAACAGTTCCATTATTACCACCACAAGTCAGTCAGTCCCTTACTGCGGTGCCACCAGTTAACCCAGCAACTACATTACCAGGTGAGTAGGTAAAATTTCTTAACACTTTTCTGAAACAAAAATCTTAAGGGAGCAAGGGAGGAGAGCTGTCTTCTCCACTGCTTTTTGGGGAAGGTATAACTTCATGCAGTTCATACGTTTCATGTTAAAGATCTCTATACAAGCTCTACAATGTGAAGAGTTATTTTTCTTAGAGTATGTTCACAGAATGTTTGTAGCACAGAGGACTGACTTGGCAACAAAGCAATGTTTGCCTTTTAGGGGGCTCCCTGAACAGGAGATGCAGCACTTGGGATTTCTCAGGAAGGTTTTGCTTTGCTATTTGCAACATTTCTTGAGTTGATATACTGTTACTTTCTGTAGTTCATAATTTGTGTGTTCAAAATGCTTTTGCACATAAATGAAGTTTTGGCGTGTCCTTTGCTCTCAGACATCAGAGATCTGAGAAGGCATGTCTTGCCTATTTCTGCACTCCCTTCACCAATAAAATCTCCATTTTAGGGAAGTCCTTTTTAATACTCAGCTTGATTGCTCTTCCTAATACAAATAGAGGGCTAACAATAATTATGCTGCAGTTACTATTTCTGAATTACACAGTAATTTAAACTGATAAAACAAAAGTAAGAATCTGTCTACAAAGTGGTTGTTTCCTGATAATAACGAACATTTCAAGCACTAGTATTCCAGAATTATTAACAGTGGGTAAAATAAGGGTCGTGTAGGATTTTGCTGTGTCACTGGTGCACTGGTACAGGACTCGGTTGTGCATTCCAAAGCACTGAAGGAGTTCTGTTGTATGTTTTGCATGCTATGAGAGAAGTAGATAAAGATGGGTGCAAAAGTTTTAAGAAATGCTCGGGAGTATGTTCTCTAACAGAAAAAACATGTAGTAGAGCTCAGTGCATGCAAACAAGGGGCAGAGAACTTTAACAGAAGCTGAACTTCATAGCAGTTTGCTATTTTCTCTAAGCAGAATATGATTAATGTCCTTTTCTTCCCCAGCCACCTATCCACACCTTCCCTAAAATCTGCAAATACGACTTCCTTTTTCTCTGACTTTTTGAAAGCAAATTAGAATATTTCTTGTAACTTGCATGGACATACTAGTGAAATTGTTTGTATTAAATATACATGAGGTTTAAAATTTGGATGAAGTTCAATTTTTAAAAAAAAAATTAAACCAAAGTTGCTTGTAGCTGAGCTGAAGGCTCTGAGTCAGATTTTGTCAGCCTTCATGGCTAATGAATTCATGGGTGGGTAAAGATAGCTGGGTTTTAATCAAAATCTCTATACAGTGGCCTTGCTTTAAGACTCTTCTCTCTCTTAATACTGTGATACCAACAGTTTATTTCTGCATTAGCCTTCTTTGAACTAAACAAAGTGTAAGAGTAGAGCCCTTGTCCCAGAAATGCAGCTCTTCTAAGAAATACATGACTGAAAAGGTGTTTCAAAGCAAACACAACGATGAAAGGGCATGTGTTGCATTCATCATGTTTCTCTTCAACTTTCAGTCCTTCCTGACTTTGAAAGTTACTTTGTCTTGCCTTTTTACATATATTTTTTATGTTTAACTCTAGTTATGAACTAAGTAGAAAAGATTAATAATACAGTAATCAATATTAGGGACCAGGAAATACTGTATATTTAATCCTATTAATAGTGTCTGCCATTCAAATTGGGAATGGAGGGCTGTGGTGAAACAGCTACCTTTTTTGGAAGCTGAGCCTGGAATGCAAACCTTTTAATTCCTTGAAATAAGATTTTACTTTCCTCAGAAAAATGTGAAAGGTTTGGGATTATGTATTGGCTAGTCCAGACTTCCTGGTATCTGTTTTCACTGTGCAGCTTAAAAGCTGAAATTCAGGTGAATTTGCATTCTTATGTGTAAAAATTATAATCAAGATGTAAAGTGATATATATAATAAGTTTTAAATTATCAATAAGATCTCAGAAACAATTTTAGGTTTTTAACTGTAACTTACCTACTCTTCTCTTAGGTCTGATGCCATTACCAGCAGGGCTTCCTAACCTGACTGATCTGTCCAAGCTTAATTTACCTGCACCACAGATTGTTCCAGAAATCATACAGCCTGGTATGTGCTTCTGCAAACTGAAACACTGTAATTAGTGTCTTTATCCCTGAGACTCTAATTTAGAGCCATCTGAGGGAGTCCTGAAGGTGGTAAATTAAATGTTTTCCTGAGATGGGAGTGGACATTAGTGCCTGGATTAGGTAGACAGGGAATATGTCCTTAGATAAATTCTAAAACCTGTGTCTGTATTTAGATGTTTAATTTTCTATTACCTGATTTATGATCTCAGAAGAAATTGTTCCAAGAGTGAAAATATATAGAATTATGGGTAGAAGAAAATATGAGGTGTTTCCTTGTATTCTAGATGAGGAGATCAGAGCTTCCTGACTGAATGCCAGAAGTGTACTAGATTTACGGTTTTGCATAAAACAAAATTGCTGAAGGTGCACATGAAACAAGCAAAAAGAAATTGAAAGCTTGTATGGAATATGGTTCTTGTTAACTTCTTGTTTCTGGCAGTTTCAGTGAAGGCCAGAAAAACCTAATCATCAGTATTAATGCATTAAATACCTAGTTCTCTGGGGAGGTACAAGCAACTGTGAATTTACTCTGATTCCTTCAGAACAGTTCTGAAATCTGAAAAGCATTGGGCTTGAAATGAGCCTGCTGAGTCAGTGCAGCACATATATCATGCTCACACTAAGTTAAAAAAGCTTCCTCCTCTCCAAGGATAAATAGGAGATTACAGAAGGTAAAATTTTTAAGCAAACAGTCTCTCCAGATCTGTCTGTGACACGCAGCAGCTCACTGCCTTTTTTTGCCCCCTCTTCTTCTCTTTAGGTTTGCCACCCCTTCCCTCACTGCCACCTCTGAATCTAATGGGAATTACACCTCTGCCAATGCCACCCAAGTGTGTTCCTGTGCTTCCTTTGGTGACAGAGGCAGCTACAGTGCCTACAGATTTGCTTCCCTCTATCACTCAAGCCGGAAGCTTTTTCGTCAACCCTGGCACTACTGTAAATGTAGAACAGACCCCTACACTCACCTTGGATAGCGCTGTTCCAACGTGTGTGGCAACTGTTGTTGACAGATCAAATGAATCCTCCACAGCTAATGAGAAAACAGCTGGAGTCACAGATACACAAGCTTCTGAATCGTAACTCCAGATCACACTGTTGGATTGGCTTGGTATTTATTTAGCCATGGGATACATATTTGAAAAGCAAGCTATCATTAATTTCATACTAGTTTGTACTTAATCTTTAGGAGTCCTGTAAATAATATGGAGGTATAATAAAAATCAAAGGGGATTTATAAAGTGTGGGAGGGGAGTAAGAATACTTGTATGTTACCAAAAAACAAAAACTCAAGGTGGTAAATAGAATTCCACTGCCAAACTCGGAGGTGTATGTTTTTAATACAGGCTGACAGCCTTACCCTGCTAGGCTTGTCCTTCCTTATAATTAGCAATTTTTGCTTCTGATAGAAATGAAGCAGGTCTTGCGTGTGACATTTACGTACCATAGTTCTTGTTCTTTGCAAGTATCTTGTTACTGCAGTGGGGATGAGAATGTTTAGTCTGAATTGTAAATTCTAACGCTGCAAAACTTCCACCTAAAGATATTTCTATTAAAGTTGCTGAGTGACCTTTTAACTGACACCTTGTTATTCAGCTTGTACACAAATCTTTGTCTTCAAGCTCTTGAGAGATGCTCGAGCCGTGTTTTGTGACTGCTGCTGCGTTTTTTCATGTGCCCACTGTAAAATGGCATTTGGAAGGGAATACATGGAATGTTAAATGTAGCACACAATTTGGCACTTCATGACTACTGTAAGACAAATTAATGGATTAAGCATACATACAGCAATAAATTCCTGGAATTTTATTTTTCGTGTGACAAAATAGCCCTTTTTTTTTTTTTTTTTTTTTTAATTCTTAAAGTCTCATTTAACTGTTTTTAGCTCAGCCCTCTGTAGCACAGATCTGTGAGAGAGTTCCCCTCCAGAGGAATGGGTCCAAGTGAGAATGCCAGACATTTTAATGGCAGGCAGGATCAGCACTTGTGGTTAAATCCATTGCAGCAATGAGTCATGAAATCTGCCTGCATATGATTCATACTTGGCTTTTTAAATTGATATTTAGGATTAAAATTGTAGATTAACTGTAGATGATGCACTTGTATAAACTGTCATGTGCACTGTATTCCAGGTGATAGCTTTGACTGCTGGTATCAGGTACAGTTGATATGGAAAACTCTTTGTACCACTCCAGTCCTTCTATATTACTGGAATTTCATTTATATGTGTTTGCTGCAAGCATATGCAAACTTAGCCATATCATCAACAGGCTGGAGCTAAAGTCTGTCTCAGCAGCTGTATAATTCATTTTGGCAATGTAGTTTGCCTGATCAGTGTTTGGAATAGTAGTTCCATCTGACTGCTGATCATAATAGTATCTCAAATAATTAGTTAAAGTGGAAGCCTTATCTAATACCTGCTGTCTTGTCTCATCTTTATCACTTAAGTATTTGTCTTTCCTCTGCCCCACTACTGCACATTCCTCATCACCTGTTATGGCAAAATCCCATGTCAAAGATAGACCCCAAATACTTTTTTCATGCTCTGAGCAGTTTTTTTTCTCAGCTGCTTGGAGTGTGAAATCCCTCTACCTTACTAAATAGGACACTCACTGTTTCTGAGAATGTATTTTTATTTACCTTTGTAAATCCAGTGTCACATACGTCAGAATTAAACCTTGACATAAGATGGATGTTCCCTCTTTTCTTTCCTGTATACAGAGAAAGTATATTAGTATCAGGCTTCATTGAGCCTCACAGGTCTAACAGTCTTTTCTGCAACATCATTACAAACTTCCAACCCAAGAACAGTAAATGTAGAAGTTTCATCACATACCAAATTAAGAGCAATTGCTGATTGTAATCAGGCCCTTTGAACTAGGGGCCTCTGCAATAACATCTGAAGTTACCTGGTATGATTTTGTGCTTTCCAAAGGCAAGCTGCAAACTTTAATAGGTCTTGTGCAGTTGTCTCTAGTAGCAGGCAAAATAAGATGCTTAGTCTGAAGTTTTGCCCTTCTGTTAGCTATTTTAAGTTCCATGTTGCTGACTATATATCCAGCCTTTCAATAGCTAGGAGAGCAGTGGAAATAAGGCAGTGTTAAGTGTTGCCATCAGCAATTCTGATAACGTGACTTCAAATTTGAAGATGATTCAGTGGTGCAGATTTAAGATGTAATCTCCCAGCTAAAAAGTCATAAACGTAAGAAGTCAAAAACGTACTACTTAAAATATAAGTGAAGACCTTAAATTCACACTATTGCAGTCTCCCTGTTTTTTTAATTCCCTCAACTAGATTTAATGAAATCATACCTTAATCAGTTCTGCCAAGGGTCTCTTAATGACTTGTTTTTCTAAAAGAAAAAAAAGAAGAAGAGAAGGAATAGGAACTTAAGATACATCAAGGGACTGACAGCTGATATAACGTTTCCATGAGTTTGTTAATGAACGCTTACCAACAGGCACATTAGCTTTATTTAAAGCATTGACACATGGAGTTCTTTAACAACTACTGAGAGCAGATGAAGACAGATGTAGCATGAACATCCCCAACCTTGCATGTAATCAAGAATAATTAATAGATATGACCTACTCTAAAATGCATAAGGTAATTTTCTGCTCCACCAAAGGCTGCTCAGGGGCCTGTGGTATTCACTGGTACCTGTATTTGTTGTCAGGGCAAAGCTGTCTCACGTGCTGAAGAGGTGCCTTTTGCAGTTTGATGCTCTGCTGCTGCTCCAGGAAACAGCTGCTCAGGCTGCAAGGTCATGGCAGGAGTGTGGGCAAAGCACTCACGGTGAAAGTTTCGGAGCTGTGGTGGAGCAGTACAGTGGAGTGCTTCTGAGCCCCTCACAGCCGTCCTTTAAGTCCTGTCCACATTAAACCTCCCTGTCAGAACCGGAGTTCCATGCGGTCCCGGGAAATAGCTGTGCAGGGCCACGAGGTGGCGTGCACTAGTTTCTCTAGGCTGAATTTACAGGATAAAACTCAGCAACGAGGGTGGTTTGTTCCCGCCCCTCCGGCAGCAACTGTAGTCAAATGGATGCCAGCTGGATGCGGAATGATGATGCTTGAGAACTGTAAAACCAACTGATCTGAACGCAGAAATGGGCCGAGCTTAAACTATTTCTAAGTTCCAATTTTGCTGGTAGTTTGCTGACTTAAGCCAAGCTAACTGTGGGCCTGGGTGGAAGTTTTGACGAAAGCAGATCCTTAGAGGCAGGGACTCGTTTGAGATAGTGCAATGCTGAAGGAGCAGCCTGGATAGTATTTCTAACCTGTCCGTGATGTAAGTGCTGATTATGGAATTAAGTTGAAGGGCGGAGGATAAAGATCAGAGATGTCTGAGTGTGGCACCCTGTTTTCCTTAATTATATACAGGCTTTATCTGTACTAGCTAAATGAATGTGTTCACAATCTGTAACATGAAGGTCTCCTTGGCACCAGGCTCAGGATTTTTGGTTCTTCACTTGGACACCTAGAATCTGTTGCATTTGAGATTTGAATCCTGCAATGGTAGGCAAGAATCAGACTGCAGAAGTGTTACTTCATTTATAAATGTCTAGTTCATAACTAACTCATGCTTGTAATCCTACTCTGTACAGTGTCTTGCACTGTGCTGTGCTTTATAGTAGTAACTTTAGCTAAGAAAGTGTAGTTTAGCTCAGAAAACAAAAATCTTCAAACTGATTTGCCTGTAACATCTGTGGGGTTTGCCTGTAACAGGCCTGATTTATCTCTAACATCTGGTTTTTCAGCTGTGGTGTAACACAGAGCCAACACCTACCATACCACAGTTTTAAAGAGAAATACTTCAAGTGCAAGACCTAATCTCAAAAAAACCCTGAAACCAAACAACCTACTGGCCTTAACCAAACAGAGAACTTCATTTAGCTCAGGTGAATCTCCAGCAGGTCTGCCCTGCAGCCATGGGGAAAAAGTTAAAGGGTTGTAATCTACCGTTTTACAGAGTATCAAAGAGATTTGCAGATGGTGGCTAGTCATCTAGTGAGCTGAGCAAGAAACAGATACATCCGATTCCAGAAACCTCAGTTCATGTTTATCCTTAGGCCGTGTGAATACATTATGCTGCCAGGGTGCAGCTACCAATTCAGAATTTCACTTGGGTGGATGGCTGGTGTTTGTTAGGACCAGCCTGTGCACATGATTTCAGCTGAAGTTAGTATCAAAGTGCTGGGTTTGTGCTGTGATGCACCTGAAACTGCATCAAGACTTTGGAGTTCAAAGGCAACAGACCCGCTCTGGGAGGAAGGGCTGAGGTGCATGGTTTTGTTACTTTACTCTCAGTGAGAGAATGCAGACCCGTCTCAGTCCACTGGCCACATGCCTGCCTCTCCACTGCCCTTCTGTGCCCCTGGAAAGGCAGAATTCTGCCCTAAGAGAAGGCTGCAAACATTAGTCTGCACTGACATGACTGTGACTCTGTCAAATAATCACATTCTCAGCCTTGGAACTTTTGTCCTATGGGATCAAAAGTTACATTTCATCTCTAGTTTTGCAGTGTAATGCTTTTACTCTCTCTGAACTGTTTCCTATGTTAGGTTCACAGTTAATCCATCTTAAAAACTGCATTCCAGCATTGCTCAGCTCACCCGCAAGAGAGAGCTTCAGAGACCACAGAGGTCAGGCTCACCTTGGGCAACCCATGGCAACAGGGAAAGCCTATTCTGCCAACTAAACAACCTGATTTAATAACAATCCTCTTGTCTGAGAGGATTGTTTGCTCTGCCTGCAAGTGGTGCATATTCATGACCTTTTTCATGGCCCTTTCAGGATAGGTGAGCTATGACACCCCAACAGAAGCTAAAAAAATAGGAAACATGAGTGAACTCAAGCTGCAAAGCCTGTAGTCAACATAGGCTTGCTAGTTACGTAAGCAAAGCCTGCAGTGGATGACTGTAGTATTAGCAAAAGCAACGCAAAGCTATGAGCTATGGATTTGATGAGGGGCACTGGATGTAATGGGTCTCACTGAGGGTTGACTCACCTGTACTTTCTCCTGTGCAGAAAGAATGTTACAGCACTGCCCAGGTCCTGCTCCCTGGAGACATCTTTTCCCAGCCCTCGCAGTTCATCAGCCAACATCCTCTGCTGGCAGCTTTCCCAAACAAACAGTTCATTTTGGTGTTCTTGGTCCTAAATGAATGATAGACACAAATAACAAATCTTCAGCAAACACCACATTTTCACCTGGCATAAGAGAAATAGTTTCCAGTTCTTGGTACCATACAGAGAAAGAATACAGACAGTTCAGTAGCTAAGACGTAGCAGTGACCATCTTGATACAAAGCTCACCCTTGTCCTTCAAGCTGATTTCACCTGAAATTTTGTTTAGTGAGTCTTCAAAACAGTATTTAAAAACAAACTGAAGATTTTAAACCTCCCATTCTGGCATTTCTAAGTACCTATTTTCTGGACTTGGAGGTGTGTACATGCCATCAGGCACTGCTTACACAAATTAAAGAAAGAAGCTGGGAACTGAAGTTAGGTTAGAGGAACAGTGCAACTTCTTCAAGAAACATTAGAACTTGTTTACAAGAGTTGCAATTTTTACAAACAGCAGCTCAGTATTAACAGTTACTAGGCATCGGTCAAGTTTTATCAACTCTGATGCTAAAAGCTAGAACTGTAAGAAAAGATACAAGAAGCCATTTCACAATACAGTTTGTGCCCTCGGGTAAATATGTGTTCACATGAAACAGGACAAGTGTAGTCTCAGTACTTGGGTAAAATCCTCTAAGAGAGTAACTACAACTTCTAAGAAAATAGAAACCAACTGGAAGTCTCTGTATTGCCAAATAACATGTTGGGCACTGGAAATGCTGAATTTATTTAAAAATTGCCTTTTTTTTCAAGGTTGCATTTTTATTTGAAGTAGATTTCTTACTCATCTTACCAGTAACACCTATTCAGAGAGAAGACAAAAAAAAAACCCCACAACCCAAACCCACACTTGCTCTCTGGGCACAAACTGTTTAATAATGGAAAGGAACTTACTGTTCCTAACCCAGTTCTTGACTGTTTTCTTTCCTAACTACAAAAAAGAGTAAGAAAAATAACTACTTATGGATTGCATTGTGCTTCAGAATATTTTTAGCCTAAAAATATGTATCATAAAGGAGTAGGAAGATGAGGAATTCGGAATGAAATATTAAGAACTTTGAGGAACTGAACCAACTATTTTTCAAATGCTCCTTGGAAACTGCCACACGTCACTGATACAGAAGCATGCTCATGCATCCTTACCTGCAGATACACATTGCTGGATTCAGTATAGTCTGCTCCCCAGTTGCTCATCAATTTGCAGTACTTGCGTCAGCCTTTACTCCTGTCCCCACAATGCCTACCTGTCAGCCTACAGACTTCTGCCTCTGACAACCCGACACCATCCCTCAACAAGTACATTACCAGCTCTAGCTCTAAAAGACTTGCTGCCTTGGTGGTTGCTGCCATAACTGGCGCTACAGAGGTAATATTTAAAGAAAAAGCCTGACACCATCTCAGATTCTTGTCCTCTAGATCATCTTCCTCCCTTTTTTCTCCCTTCACCTTACTGTCCCTGTCATTTGTAGATGGGGCCTTGTAGTACAATTCAGAAAGGCTAGAAAGGGTTGCTAAAAACACAGGGAGGTTTCTTGTGGTGTACAGGAAGAAAGATGCTGAAAGAGCATTGTTAAAGGACAGAAGCCAGATGGCTTTCTCCTTACTAATTGCTGCATTTGGCACTCTGCTTAGCTACTCCACCGAGCAGAGGGGTCCTACTATCACCTCTTGCCTAGGATTCCTCCTCCTTTGCCATCCTCACACGAGGAATGCCCATGCTTTATAAACTACTTCTCCTCGGACCTTCGAGAAAGGAGCGGAAATCTCTGCCCACACGCGCTGCCTGGAATGTGCTGCACACCCCGGCCACCCGCCCTTCAGCCACAGCCCAGAGCTCACCTCAGAGCCCTGCAGCTTCTGTGGGACCTGCGTGCTGGCCGGAGAGAGGGTCACAAGTCAGGTGGTGGAGACATTGCCTGACACCTGAGATACCACATCCTGCCACTGTGAAGGTGCAGCAGCAGTTTTCGAGGGGCAGATTAGCAACAAGCAGCTTGCTCACACTCACACCGTTCGTGTGCTGGAAGAGAGAAGTACCACACTCTGCTCAGGGAAATTATTCAGAAGTATCAATACAAAAGTATTACAAAATCGTTGTTATTGCACATGGGGCTGAATTTGAACAACCTCTACAACTGATGGTGATGCTCACGAGCACAGTGCAGTTTCAAGTGCAAGGTCTTTGCTTCTGGCCCCATGTGCTGTGCAAGTGGAATATTGGCTGTTTAAACAGAAGGTGCACTTCACTACAGGAGGGTGCTTGATGCATCCTGTACATATCTCCTTATAAAGATTAGAAATATGCTTTCTTAAAGAAAGACACGATTTAAATTGTTTAGGCAAATAATAAATAATGCCCCCACCCTCCTATCTGCAGCAGTCTCTGAGTGCTGGGCATATGGCGCCTTTCCAGACCACATGGCAGCCAATGAGGCAGAGCTGGTGATTATTATTTTACACACCTTTGGCAGAAAATAAAACATCTGTTTAATCCTGACAGTGGGACTCCCCAGCAGTTAAGCTAAGATGGTTAAAAAGGGATATAATTGAAAATTATGTTTAAGGCAGCAGAAAGCAGTGATCAGACTTTCCAAATTTGCTAGGACTTCAGTCACTGATGCTTTGAGAGACATGGGGTTTTCTTACAGCTGCAGCCAGTCAGGACCTCTGTTTCACAGCTCAATCAGAAAGAAATTCTCCTTTTGAAAAAGGGAATCTTTTCAGCTGAGCTTGAGGAGCAAGTGGTTGTATCTCTGGACTGTTCACAAGTAGAGCAGCTGAACTTGCTGCTCCTCTCAGTTCTGGTTAGCAATGGTGTTTCTCATTGCTGTTCAATCACAGGGCAGTGTTAAGAGCTTGAACACTTGGACTATTACTGTGAAAAAGCAAGAGCAGACATGCCATTCTGTGAAATATATATAAGAAGATGGAAGTATTTTGGGGGCTGCAGAACAATGTCTAAAATTACCTGTTCCTCTGGGAAGTTAAACCCAGTACTGTTGACTGAGTAGCCAGAGAGATGACTGCATAGCTCAGCTAGGTCTGGTGACTGGGAAGGACAGCTGCAAATCCCACCTTATTGAACAGCAACAGGGCTCTAAGTAGTCAAATGAGACAGCCTTCAAAAGAGGGAGGGGTATTTGCAGAAGGTGATATAGTCAGAGTGGTCCAGTGAAACTGTGCAAAGGGAATTTGAGACCAAATACTTGTATTAATTCCTATGTCTCAGATTCATCTGCATAGCAGTCTGACCAGGAAACTGTTCAAATCCCCTTCCAGAAAAGGATGAAACAAAGTCTTGGATTTAGCAACCTGAAGAATAAGCCTGCACTGAATTACTGCAGTAAGATGAAAAACATTTACTGTGTTGTGGGATTCATCTCACTCTACCCTCTTCGTGTCCAGCAGAGCTTGCTCACAGACACTGTAGTGCTCCTCTTTGAACTAGTTTGGCTCAGTGGGTGGACAGGCATTTGGTTTGTGGTGGTCACTTTGGAGGGAGGAGGGTTTGGAGAATCTTTAGAGGCAGTCACTGAGAACAGATTCCAGCTGGCTACAAGCACTCCCACTAGGATGTGGTGCACAGCAGAGTCTGGAGTGAATGATGCTTCTGAGCACCCTTGTCAGCCAATAAGCACAAGCACCCTGGCAGACATGGCAGCACTGAAATGTACAGTCATAGTCATTATGGTGCCACCTCTTGGGAAACAGCTGATTTGCTGCTGTTTGCAGCAACAGATGTGGAATAAAACCTCCAAAAAATTGTATCCATTTAAGATGTAATAAAAGGGAGCCTGAGTCCAACCAATGACACAACTGAAAAGCACAAATGGGACTTTGGTGACTTGACTTCACCTATTGCACTTCTTTGCTGGCTTTGACTGGGTCAAAAAAGGTGTCCAGCCTCTGCTGCTGCAGGTGGCTGTTGTCCTTTGCTCAGCAGTATCATCAGCCTGTTGGAGCAGGGCTGTAAGAGAGGCTGCTGCTCCAGTTGTGGGCTCAGAGCTACTTCAGTTGAGAAAGATCATTACCATCTTCCACCCAGACCTTCTGCAGTGAGCTCCCCACCCCAAAATGTCACCTTGAACTCCTATGCAAGCTTCACATTTCTGGATGAGTTGGGGCATATTTTTGAGAAGGAATTCAAACTTCAGTTGATAGTGGTGGATTATATACCTACAACTATTAAAACTCTTACAGTATTTAATTTCCCTCACTGGAAAGGGTGGACTTTTCTTCCCCATTATGGTTTTTGTAATACTATGTGCATTTTTTTCATGGGTATACTGCAAAAAGAGTGCCTTGCTTGACTGTTGCCTACACATCCACAGGTGTCTGCTGTCAGTTATTGATGCTATCAAGAAAGCAGCATCCCTCAAAAGGCTTCCAACAGACTTTTAGCTCCAGGCCACATACTTTCTCTCTGCAGAGTAACTTTTACCATCTAATCTCACTGGAACAAGAAGGCTTTAAAACTAGGAAAAGATGAATGAGGAAATCAGTGATACCAATTATACACCAAATGAAGATAAGTCCCTCTGTCTCATTAGCACTGTTTAATTATGCTTGGATTTAAATTCTAAAGATAGTTCATATGAATTCACAAGGGCAAGTGTTTACTTCTACTGTTGTAATCCTCTCCACATCCAATACTTCTCTCTCCTGTAAGATAAACAGTTTTAAGGACCTGTCTGCTTGAGTTTCAGATGCTGACACTTCACCACTGGTAAGAGACAACTGTTGGTTAAGCAATGGCTTATATTTGATATTTGCATTGCTGTGAGAGTCCAGAGGTCTCAGATGACTTCTCAGCTTCCTGTGTTGGGTCCGTGTGAACACGTGGAGGGAGTCTCTGCTACAGATTCCTGTACTCTTAACAAGGCAGAGGCAGTATGTTTTCTATATGCTTGTTATCACAATCCATTGGTTCTAGGCATGATGTTCATTGTAAATTCTTGTCAGATTGAACAAAGACACTAGACCATGTGTCAGGAACCCTTATGCTTTTATCCTGTATGCCCTAACAGTACAATTCCAGCAATCAGCCCACTGTTTAGACTAAAAAGGTGTTGGCTAAGAAGTACTTAAATTCCTGTTATACACAATACACTTCCACAAAAGGCATTGGCTAACAAGCCCTTAATTTGTATAGTACACTTCAGTAAGTTCTCAACTCCCACAACAAGCTGCTCTAAAGTGCTGGCTCACAAGCCACAACACACCATTTCTCCAAGGTGCTGGCTAACACCTCCACAAGGTCCCCACTCCCACAATAAATTCCAGTATGGAGTAGGATATGACAGCCATGCTTTGCCCAGGCAAAGCAATGGAAGAAAACAAAGAATATCATCAGTCCTTAGATCCTGTGTTAGTCCTGCTGCATGAATGGTATGGAGCTTGGGCATACAACGAGAGCAAAAGAGACGAACAAGAGGGAGGGAAGGGGCCTGATCCTTTTATAATTGATCTGGTGCATTCCTCTGTAAAGCAGATTTTCTGTGCTGCTTTGTTCATGCATGCACAGCCAGCCCTTCTCCAGGAAGGGAGCAAGGAGGGGAACACTGAGCATGAGTTTGAAAGAAGAGGAGGGAGTTGGCTCAGAACAGCACTGCCCCACCTTCACGGGACCCTCCCCTCTGATCACCTTTCCTGTCACAATACTCAGAATGTTTGAGACAGAACATGCGTAAGTCTAGTCCTCTACACTTGTGTGGATGTATTAATGTGTGCATGTGTCTATCTATCTGTCTATCTATCACTTTAAATGCAAACCATCAAAGTTTGCAGGGATTTGAGTCTTATCTCCCCAGTCTCAGTCAAGCACTTGATCCAATGCATCCCTCTTTGGGACTCACTTTAATGTTTTTACCAGTCTGCTACTATAAACCTGGTAACAAATATTATTTCTAACTACTCAGTTCAGCCCAGTTATTAGTAGATTTCAGCAGGATTCTAGAAATTCACCCTGACTCTGCATCTTCTACCAAGGGGTTCAGGTGAGAGAGAGAGGAGACCCACTCCCTTATTACCTGGAGAAAATGGCCCCAGAGCCAGTTCTGTGCTCACCAAGGGGAAGCCTGCTCTTAGCCCATGTACAGTGTACCTCTTCCAAACATCAATGAGGATGCCTCTTGGGTTTGAGAAAAGTGGGATTTAAGCAAGCATTTCTGCACCAGAGAATTCTAAAAGGAAGGAATGGGGCAGTTCAGCAGCAAGGAAAGGAGGAAAGAAGCAAACACCCATTTTCCTTCTAGGTGTTGTTAAAAATTCAGTGTTAAGAAGCCCCATCTAGAAGGACAACAATTTAAAAACATCAGCAGTATTTATAAAGGCACAGAATGCTGCCTAGAATTGCCCTAGTCTTTGCTAATCATTTAACAGTGGTTTTGTTCGACACAGAAATACTATTAATTAATCTAACCACAGAAAAAGACCATTGATTGAGTGAGAATTTTACTGCCCTCAAAACTAAAGTTTATTTCACTTATGAGAGCATTTTACACTTGCATCCTGGGTTAGCACATATCTGGCAAGAACAGATGTAATTGCTTAGTCACAGCATGCAAAGGCATCTGATGCTCAGTGTCGACTCAGCTTTGGGTGTCCAAAGGATAATGAATATAGATGCAGTATTGGATATGAACTTCAGATGGTTGAATTCATGCAGGATGTAGAGGAACTACACTTCAGTAACCATGGGATATGGGATAATTAGAACACCAGGTTCTTCCTACATCAGTTTAGTCAGGGAACGCTTTAAAAAGATGGTGGGTTTTTGTAACTCCTACTTCCTGGAGATAATTATGCAGAAATGGCACTGAGGGCTTATATGCTGGTAGCACCCAGATCTCTGTAGGGCTGCTGTGATTGTTATTTCTTGGAAATTTTGGTTCTTCACAATCCCTCGTCAGACAGCCCAGACCAGTATGGCCTGTGTACGGATCTCTCATATGCTAAAAAACCATTGGCTTTGTCAAGTACTTGTGTGATAGCACAAACCCAACACTAAACTAACCAGCTACCTGAAGACCACATGGAAAGTGGTGCCGAGTTGCAGAGGGGTGTTTCCTATGTCTCCAACTCGTGGCTTTGCCTGCCTCTGCACAAGATCCCTACTGTTTGTTGTCTGTCTGGAGGGAGATAATCTGTCCTCACCCTTTTGCCCTTCTCTTAACAAGACTGACTTTAGTCCATGAATGAAGCTAGCATGCCACCCGCAAGGGTAAGATTAATAGCTGTTGTGTGGAGGAATGCTCTTTGTTCCAAGCCCTGGCTGGAACGTTTTCTCCCTGTCAGGCTGAACAGAGACCCACAGACAACCCTGAAAGCAGACCCTAATCTCTGGCAGTTTAGAGGGGTGTAATGCAAACATGAAAGAACATAACTGCTGGATACAACTCATTGCTTTAATGAGAACATGCCCTTGGGGTTTATGACAAACAAATTCCAGTTGGTTTATTGCATTGTGTCTGAATTTCCCCTGTCATTTCAGCTGGATACAGCACACTGTTGGATCATGCCTGGAGAAGGAAATTGTTTGTGAATCTCTGGCAAGACTTCCACACAATGAAAATTTGAGAATACTGGTAGGGTGTTAGGAGAGGTGCTCCTCCTATGGGAGAGACAGCAAGCCAGAGCTCAGCTGTGAGGGTAAGCCTGTTTGGGGGAAGGACAACCAGGCAGAAGAGCAGCCTGAGCTGGAGGGGAAGACCTGCCCTACACCAAGCTAAGATCTGCCATTTCCAGAAGTGTCCCTCCCCTTGCTCCACCCCCCACCCCCCCCAGCACTTCCCAGCACTGGTGCCTGCATCCATGTGGCTGCCTGGGGCTTGGGTCAGCTCCCTGTCCTGGCTGACAGGTACCTCAGCCAAAAATGGGCCTGCTTTTTCACCCAGGCCCACCAGCTGGTGAGACATAGCACAGCTGTGTGGCCCTTGGTTTGGAGACAAGGGAGGCTGTGGGTGCAAAGGGCTCAGGGGTGAGCCCTGCGTTTGCTTACACTGACTGCAAACCCCCTGTCTCCAGCCAGGAATGTTACACTGAGTGGTGTTAAACCAAGGCCAGGAGCACCATAGCTCTCCCACCGTTTCTGACTAGTCCAGCAGCCATAAAATGGCATTTTCCTCTCCAGGCTCACAAATGAGTGCAAACCAATATTTTTACTTATTAAGATAGAAACTTCTAATGTACATCCTAATGGAATCAATTTATGTGAAGCACTCAAGTAATTTTCACACTAAGTATTTTTTTGGGGTCAAAAATACAACAAAATCCTTAATGGCAAAAAGATATTTAACTTCTCTAAGAGAACAGTCCTGCTATTTGGATTAGTAACTAGTACATTATAATTTTTAGGTTGAAAAAATTCCTTGCAGATGATATATTGTAGGAACTATCACTATTGTTATTATTTCACCAAATTAGAAATTAGTTTAGATACACATTTATCAGCACAATGTCCTATGAATAAAATGTTAGGAATTGTAAGCAGTGACTATCACAAGGAAAAGTGTGGCTTGAAAATTTAAAACTGGTACTTTAAAAGGCTTTTGAGTTTTGATCATGTCATTTCAAATTAGAAGAATAGCAGTAATAAGAATAAAGTACAAAGCAGAGAGAAGCGGAGCTGAATTCCAGTATTTCTGGCCACTGTCAATTATAAATATATTCTGTCAGCCATGCTTCCAACTATTAGATATCAATCAATGCATTTTATAGATTCATCATTTTAGTATTTGAGCACCTAAAAGTCCAAAGTTTCCTTAATAAGAGACTAGGGTTTAACACAAAAGTTGAGAAGATAAAATTCAGCATTGTTGGAGTTAAGTTCTTTTACAGATCCCTCTCCCAGACACTACAACTCAATACTGCTGTGACCTCCAAAATGAAGTAAAGCTTCACTCCAGAAGCTTTGATTCTTGTTTTCAAGAATCTTGCTCCAAGTCAGATCGATTGTATAAGCCAGGAAGTTTTCCTCCACTCTTTGTGTCCTGGGTTACACAAAAATTCTGGTATCCACCCTTTCTCTGCTTTTTTTCTCCATATATGCTTTCTTTAAAGAGACTGAACTGCCAGTGATCAATGACTCACATTCAATCCCCTGCAGTGACTGCCAGGGTGCTGTAAGAGACGGACCTATTGGTGCTCATGGCTTAACCAGCGGAGTGCTTTGCTAACAATGTGCAGAGTGGCCACCCAGGACAGGGGCTGAAGGCCTGAACAGCCCACAACTCAGGGTACAAGCTGGGAGTTAAACAAGACAGAGGCAGACCTTGCCAGGTGGGGTAGTGTTTCTTTTTCCTTACACAGATGACTCAGCTGTGATAACTTCCTGGAACATTCACACCCAGCCTGAAGGTTTTCATCTCTCCTTGATGAGCCATAATGGGCCATAATGCACTCAGCTGCACTGACTTAAGAGACAGCTGCAACATCTTAGAAGGTGTCAAAGACTCCCCAAGTATCCCGACTCCCAGCATTACATCATCCAGTGTGAGGTGTTCCCACCTGAACTTATATAATTCTTTCGGGGCTTCCCTCACCACCTTGATGGATCCAGACTGGCCACCACTTTGACCAACGAACACTGAATTGTCTCAAACTGAGACACTTTGTTACAAGCTATTCCTCCCTATTTTACGTAAGCTACAAGAGAAATGCTTCTCTTAGTATTTGTTGAATCAATACCCAAGTACGGATGAATGCTACTGAATTCCCATTCCCCATGCCAATTTCTAGGAGAATTAGTGTCAGTATTTAAGTCCTCTGCCTGCCAAAGACAGAGTGGCCTTCATCCAATATCCCAAAGGGACCGCTCAGTTACAGCTCCTGCTGCTCTGATATTGCCACGCCCATGCTCTGTGTCATGCCAGCGTGAGATGCAGACAGATAAAGCAGATGTTTAGAAGCCTCAGTAGAGCACCTTGCCTTTGCCATCTAGTGGGCATTGGGAAACCAGGTGCCTCCTTCCCTGGACTGCTGGCAGTATGTCAGATGCAAGTCTCCACAGGCCAGCTGAGTTTTGATACACCTCCCTGATCTTAGACAGAGGCTGATTTATCAACACCAAAGTGCTGCAAATAAAGTTGTGATGGTTCAGGCACCGCTACTTTCCCCCTTGTGCCCTGGGTTTGGTTTCTGTATGTCTGGGTAGGAAACACAATGGAAAACTTTGCCACTGGCTATTATAGCAATTCACCTTCTATCCCCACAGTGCTGAGTGGCTGAGTCTGAACGTGTTCTGGGCATACAGCAAGTTATCTGAATGAGCACAGCTGAAGTGTCATTTCAGTCACACCATCTGTCTGGAGCCTTGCCTACCTGATTCCTAGCTGCTTGTCCCGTTTCAAATAGGAACGGCTCATATTGGCTTTTCTCCATGATCTCTGTGCCCCATCTGTGCTACTCCTTAGCACAAAACTAGCAAAATCCTTTGCAACCTAAGTAATGTTTTGCAGAACCTGAAAGGAGAAAAACATGACCGACCTCACTCAAAAAAGAAAAAAAAAGGTCTTCACATTGCTGCCTGATGTTAACAGAGCACATCAAAGCATGCCCCAAAATAGAAAAGCTATCTCAATGTAATTCAGCTGAATTCCTCTCAGTGGTCTCTGAGATAAGCAGAAAAAAACCACAGTCTTTTCACCATTAGTACCATGTTTTGTTTAATGTACTACCTACATATTGAGATTTTCATTTTACCAATATATTGAAGTATTAAAATCAGTGGAAAAGGATGAGGGTCATTAAAAACACAGGAATTCTGACAGATGATAAAGGATGACAGAGGAGTAATTCTTCTATTTTATCTGTACAGGTTTTGTTAATTGGGTGATAAGACAATAACCTTTATTATATGCTAACTTGTTAGATTGGAATGTGTTTGGGCTCAGTCATAAAACTGTCCTGACATCTCACAGCTCTAAGAAGACAATCTATGAGATCAACTCAGCACCTGATACATCCTTATGTAACCCTACAAGCAACATGAGGATTTTGTGGTCTCATATATATATATATGAATTGACATTTACCAATGGAACAAGATGTTCCAAATTCACTACAGGCAAGAGCTCATGTATAGTTTACCAGCTAATATGCTCCTTACCTGGCTTTGCAATAGAAGGGCACACAGGGAAGGTATTCCAGTGTTCAAACTGCTGATGAGTGCTCTGCCAGCTGCCAATGAGCCACAGCTGCAAGCCTGAAACAAACCATTTGTGCATGGTTAGGGTGATTATTTCTGTCATGAAAAAAGTTTTACATTATGCAAATGTACAAAGCTGTGCAGTAATTCTTCATGGGCTGTTTAGAGATACAAATCCAGAAGAATGAAAGAAGCTGCACCATCTCGCAAAGTCAGCCCCATGTATGCGAACATGTGGCAGGTCTTGTTCCTCTGCAGTGTTCAGCCCAAGGTCAGAGGAGGTAGATGGCAGAATTCTGGAAGAATGGGGAATGTTTTACTTCTTTTAGTAAAAGATTAGGGTCCCTTAAATCCTTGCTAGTTCATCAGTTTTAGTGGGAATTGCTATTCTACTAATGAAGGCAAGTGAAGACCTACTGGATCTACTCACACATGCACAAAGCAATGCAGCTCTGTCCTGCAAAGCTTCTATCAATGCCAATGGGGAATCAGTTCTCTTTTCTAGCTTTCCTTCCAGGCCTGCTAAAGTCATAAATGTCCCAAAAAGTTAAGACAGAAAACACAAGAGACCATCTCTCCTGTCTTTGTCTTGCATTTTGAAAACTTTTCTGGAAGCATTAGTGGGCTATTAATAGGAAAGAGGTCATGCTGCAAAACACACTCCTGTGTATTCCTGTAAAGTGTTTCTCACGGCCCTGCACACATCACCCCACTATTGCACTAGTTCTTACAGGAATCTTTGCTATCCATCCAGTTGTAAAGTACTGCACCTTTCAGGAATGCATTCTCCATGCATCAAGTACTATGCCTGCATGGTGACATACTGGAGCACTCTGGGACACAGCACCAGTCTAGCAGTCCCACAAGCTGAAGGGCCAGTGTCTGAGAGCTAGAAGATTTGTATTTAAGTATCACAGAGTCTCTTTCTCTACAAGCCCCAGTACTAGTTATTCGACTGCAGTGAAAGGTGTGCAGACACTATATAAATTTAGGTTAAAATTCATTTGGGCAATAGAAGGTACATATTGACTCCTACCTAGGAGTGCTACAATGTGAAATACAATCTTTGCATATATTATATAAGAGCCATTGACTTGTAGATGTGTGTGGCACTTTTATCCTTTCAAGTAGAATCGCAAAAAAATAATCCCTATGTTTGTATGTACAGCCAATATATTTAATATAATACATGGCCTTCCATAAAGCTGCATACCATTGATATTTTAAGATATCTTAGTCTTCTATTAATGAACAATATTTAGAAGCTGTTTTGAGAGTGCATAAAGCCTGCTTCTGCCCTGAAGTATAAATATTTCAGTATTTCAACATCAAAAATAAACTAGGATATTGATTCAGCAAGGTTCTGACAGGCACCTCTAAGTGCTGGAGCACTGGATAGTGCTTATGCCTCTTTGAGCTGTAGCTGCTGCTCGCAGACCTTGCTGAAGGTCTGTCCCTCCAGTCTTGGAGAAGGGAGCAATTGCACAACTTCCCTGCACATCAGTACTGAAGATAACAGGAAGCCCACACCCAGGCCAGCTGCAAAGCTGTTTCAGACCCTGCCTATGGGTAAACAGGTTTCCCAAGAATGACAGCAAACACAAGGGTGATGTCCAGTGACTGTGTGTTTTTAACACCGAAAGTACAACTGCCAAACTACAGAAACAACAATGGAATGGGGGCTTGGGACTGAAGCCATGCCATTCTCTTCCCAGGAAACACTTATTCATTGGTCTGGATAGTTGTGCTGTGCTAAATCCCATGGCATGGCTTCCACAGAAGAGCGAGAAAACACTTTGTTAGCTGACCTGCTGGTCTGATGGCAGCACATCCTCTGCGGACACAGGAAATGTTGTTTTGGTCTCCTTCAAAGTTCCTGTGTGTGTTTTAGTGATGCAGAGCAGAAGATATTCACAGATTTGCACAATTCTGAAATTCAAACATCATGTAATTTCTTAACAATACCTGATCAGCTCTCAAGACACTAGATACAAAAATGAGATTTCTAGAGAAGGCATTTTTCCTTGATTTATGCACAGAATTTTACTGGCTTGGAAAACATGGCACAATAAAAAGATTGCAAGAGCAAAATAGAAAAAAATAATTTCTCCAAGAGCAAGAGTTTCCCTCTAATTATGTTAGGAGATGAGTATCTGAAATAAACAATGCAAGAACCTCACTTGTTCAGAGGATAATAATCTTAGCGCCAAAGGATAATTGTGAAGTTCAACATTAAAATATGTGGTGGCTGTATGGAAAGCAAGGCTCATGAACTACACATGGCAGGAAACTGTTCTTCATGCCACAGTGCATAGAAAAGGAAATAGTAGGTTTAAAGAGCAGCAAGGAAGTCAGGACATTATGAAGAACTGGAGTAGATTGCTTGGACAAGTAATGCAGCCTCCACTGATGGGCATCTTTAAGAATAAAGTGGACATACTTGTTAGGATGTAAGTCAACCTGAGCCAAACTTGAGTACCAGAAGAGACTACAGAGTTTTTCAGTGATCCTTCCCTAGGAAGCATTGAGGACAAGTAAAATGTGGAAAGGGCACTTGGAAACACACTGGCCTCAAGTGGCAGGTATGTAATGCCAGACCCCCAAGATGGTGGCTCAGGGGGAACTCTGTGTGTCTCATTAGACTCTTTTCACCCATCTGTGGTTATAAAGATGTGAAACTGCTGGATTATTCATCATTTCTCTGAAAACATTTGTAGTCTTACCTTTCCTACACAGTCCTCAACTCTACAGTCCATGGCTGCCTGGAGCTGGGTATGCTCCAGGTGTCAGGAAGAGTATTTACACCCCGAAGCCCATGCTGGGATGTGACAGTGTCCTGGTGCCCATGACGTGGTGGCAGAGACACGCTGGGCTGGCTGGCACATGGAGTGTGGGGCTGTGCATGGCTAACACTGTCAGTCCATGCTGACTGGCACCCCTCGCCAACGAAACCAGGGCTCTCTGTAGCTGGTATGTAGAAAAGAAAAAAAATTTAAAACAGCATTTGTGAGACTGAAGTGTTTTAGCTATCAGTATCAGGACACTCACTAACCACAGTGCCTCCAAATTTTGAGGCCACCCCCGTCCTGACGTTCTGCCCAGGCCCCTCCCACTGTCCCCAGACAAGGCTCTCCAGTCTACCTTCCCAATGCAATGTCTCACTTCTGGAGAAGAGCAGCAAGTCCTCAGGACTCTTTGAAGAGTCACTTCTCACCTCCTGGGAGGCTCCCTTCCCTCACGGTCAGGCTCTGCTACACGACAGGGCATTGGGGGCAGTGCTGCACCTGCCCAGCTTGGGCCCAGTGCTGCCCTGGCTCTTTGGTCCCAACAGCAGCAGCTCCAGCCCCAGGAGACCTGAAATCCAGAGCAAGGCTGAAGCAGCAGTGCTGTTGGGGACCTACATCCCCTCCCCACGCTGGATGTGCCACATCCTGCTTGGCCACAAGAGCTGTGAGATGGGGAAGAGATATGGCCGGGCTGGCCAAATAGTGCCAAAACACGGTTGCTTTCCAGGAACAAGCCAGCCAATGTTAACTCTGGCTGCAAGGACCTGTAGCACAACAGTCAGAATTAAAAGTGCACAACTTCTCTTACAGTCACCTATTTCATATGTAAAGTTGGGGTTATTTAATTATACAGCAATGTAGTATTTTACAATCATCCAGTAAAGGCAGACATTTAAAGGAAGCCTTTGTTTCCAAGATTCATTAAAAACTGCGTGATGAAGTTTAGCTTTATTTCTTCTGTTCATTCCTTGCTGTTAAATCAGGAGAAAGCTTAGGGAACCTAGTGATGGATGGTGATACACGGTGAAGTTAGTAAAACAGGCATGAAACACACACTGAACAGCTGACACATGAATTCCCCAGAAGTGAACCAGCACTCCTCTACAAGTAGCAGGAATTTGGACTCCTAGACTCCGTCTCAAGGGTACTTCTATCCCAAGCACAAACTGATGAATGGCAGGCACCAAACACACCAACTCAGACATTTTCTTGTGACCACAGAATGACTCCTTGTGGGGATTCAAAATTTTCATTAACATGACTGCCAAGATATTAACACAAACACAACTGTGCATATTGGAAGTAAAAACCTCACAACTTTGATTCAAAAGACGAGATGGTGACTCTCTCCTTACGTATTCCTGTATGAAGCTTTCTTTAAAGTGAGTGTTTAGGTTTTGGAAACATGTATTTGTAAAGCTGAAATAAATGCCATATACTTAGCCACAACAGCCTATTCCCAGATCCTAACCACAGGAAAAACAAGTCTGTATATAAACCTTCTTAGTTTTAGGTAGCTGTAAAATCCTCAGTTACTTAAGTAGTTCTCTAATACATTACCTAACTTACCTTTGCTAACGGTAACCATAACACATTCCAGATAAATCAAAATACAGTTAAGACAATCATAAATATTTTCCTTAGGAAAAACAGTTGTTTCAATACATACAGAAAAAGAAAGAATGAAATCTAATGTGAGCTTACAGCTACAGCATATTCTCCTCATACTTGGCACTCAAGTTTCCTGCTGTACAGAGTAAAAAAGGATGCAGTCCCAGTACTTTGAGTATAATTTTCTAATATTTCTATGACCTGATTTTATTGCACAGCTCAAGAATTACAGATGGATCATGGACATACTTATGAGTTGTTTCTATGAGGTCTATTCATGGAAATGAACTTTCATTACAACATATGTTTTAAGTTTCATAGAATCCTCCTCTTTCACCTCCAATGTTACTTAAATTAATTACTGTATTACTGGTCTTTTATTTGTAGTTCAAAAGAGTTTGCTTTAAATAGTTAAATGTAGCTCAGTGATAGTTGTGTGATATGCCCTTTGCTGAAATGTAAAAACAATGAAAACCTTGAAATTTCAACTGCCATTGTTTATTACTGTTTTGGCTACATTCTCTACAATTTCAGCAGCATCTTAAAGAGACAGTTAACGTTTCTTTATATACAATGAAAACAAAATGGCTTGCAACATCAGAAACAAGAGCAACAGTTTAACTGTACAATACTAAATGAAAACCTGTGGTAATACAGCCTCCTCTTTCTGCAACATGGACAAAATTACATATAGGTATTCAGCATCAAGAATGGGATAGTAAAAAGAATAGTGAACAGGAGAGAGATACACTGTTCTGAAAAATAAGTTTCTACCATACAAGGCAGTTAGAAAATGTTTCACATTTTAAAATATCTGTACAAGCCACAAGAACCATGTCCTTGTTGATAGGAACTTCCAGAAATAGAGAATAACCATGAGCAACTTCTACATCTAGTATCAATGCGCTCTGCAGGTTGAGAACGCAATAAACTGACTTAAAGAACTGTACTGTATATTGCCAACACAGATCTGTTTTACATGCCTTGATTGTTAACAAATTGCCTACTCTCAATCTCTCTGACACGTACAGTTGACTTGCACCTTAAGGAGGTCATCTGATTCTTTTGTAAAAGTAAAAGCAACATCATTTAGCAGCAATTAAAAGCGCCTTGAGGGAGACTTAAAAAAAATACAATATCCAATTAGAAAAAGCCATACTTTAAACATTTGTACAGGAATAAGTTGCTGAAATTTAACTGAAAATGTGACATCTGTACAACAATTTACAATAGAGCTAGAAGGGAATTTATCATTATTCCTGCATAGAACATTATACATGACCTGTTTGCATTTGGTTTCCTACTGTTGCTTGCTTTTATTAGAAGCCTGGAAGGTTTCACAAGTTTCGATACCACAGCAAGTATAGTACTTTTAGAAAACTGAATGGATTTCAAAATTAGCAATCTATCTGAGAAATAAGTACCAGGAATTCCATATCACCCTTCCAATCTAAATTCAGTGAAACACCACCACATTTTTGGAGTACAAGCCTGAGTTGCCCAATAAAATATTCCAATTTTATCTGAGAAATCTGATACAGGACATTATCTTTCACCGTCTCACACTCCTTACTTTGGTTTCAAAAGATCAATGTCTTGGAAAGATGGCAGTTCATTTAGTTTATAACCAGGCACGAAATTTTTCCTGTGTTTTCAAATTTGCTCACTACCCTTTTTTATTTAAATAATGAAAAACTACCCTTCATGTTAGAACTTTCCAGTATCCACCAAATGTACTTTAAGTATTAAAAAGATTATTTACAATGTTCCCCAGAAAAAAACTAAAAACCTTTTCTTCAGTCTTAAACACAGTATACCTGTTAGTTTGTAACAGGAAGTGTCATCCTTCGATGCTTAGCGGTGTTTCTCAGAAGGGCACATTTACTCACAGTCCATGATCCATTCCAATCATACAAATGACACTACGTAGGAGGACTTCAGTCTGAAAACACAGTTATCAAACTTGTCCTGTGTAAAAACACTCAAATGCTTTCAAGCTCAAGTCTGCAACAGGAAATTACACAAAGGTATCATCCCATTCCTCGGCTGGAGAAACTTCAGTACGAAATAATGCTTGACGTAGGTGGCGTAGGGGATGCTGCTAGCCCAGTCATGTGCAAGTTTCCTGAAGAATTCGATCTCCTCATGTGAGGGAGAAGATAAGGATCGTTAGCCAGCTGGTGGACATCAAATCTATCTTCTTTTCGGTATGCTAAACAGCGTCGGATAAAGGCCTAGGAAAGACGCGTGAAAAGTTACACCACCGTTCCAAATACTTACATCTGCTTTCAGGCAAATATGCAAGTCCTTTTGGATAACCTAGTTTTTAAACAAATTCTTGGTTTTAACTAATTTAGTTCAAATGACATTTTACTGCTGAGCCCATGAAAAAGCGTAATATTATGGCAAAAAGAAAAAAAGAATCAGTAAATTAATGGGCTTCAAACAATCAACACTTCAAATACGTATTTCCACATTTAGGAAACATTTACAAGTAAAACATTATCACCTCACCCAATTAGAATTCTGCATGTGCTATGCCTGAACAGCCCAGTAAAAACCAGGAGCAAGTGTCAGAGCAAAGAAAAAGTACTTTGTACTTTCTCCAATGAGTTTCTAAAACCACTGAGCTGTGTGGTGAAAAGCAGACAGATGATGCAGGGACAGAATTTCAACGCATTAGTGGACTGACTTTTCCACAGGCATTTCCACACGTGCCATAACAGAGTATAGGAACACATGAAGTTTGACAATGGTGGTTCCATGTTCAGTAGGCATTAAATGAAGAATATTTAAGAAACCACCACCTTGTTGAAACTCTCTTCCCAGAAAACACTCGATCCCACCTGCTTACAATTACTTAATCATTTGAAAAACTCTGTAGCTAAATTCAGGACTGTTCCCAAGTCACTGTGTTATCCTACATTTAGATCCATACAGTGTAATGCCAATCATTTTGTGCTCAAAGTTTCTGTCAATTCTTATGTCTAGCACACACAGAACATTTGGTCTCCTGAGAGCTTGGGCTTCAACATTTAATGATAGAAAATCCTTATTATTGCTACAGAACTGATTAGCACATTATTACTTAATTTAGAACTTAATTTAAAAGAATTACATATCTCTTCTTTGATAAATCTGTTCAGCTGTTTGTTCTTTGCTCCAATTAAAAACTGGAGATTAAAGGAAAAAAATCTGTGATACAAGTTCCAAAGAATCCTGCTAGAATTTACTTTTATCGTTTACATACTCAGCATGAAGAAGGTACAAAATAAAAATCATGCACATCTGTTAATATACAGTCACATGTTCTTGAACATTACAGATTTTAATCAAATTCTTCACAATAAATCCTTCATACCAAATGAAGTTAAGAGTTATTTGCAAGATCCTCAGAGTAACAGTGTGTCTAAACTGTTTTTAAAATACTTCATGATTTTGTGGCACTATATGCACTAGTGCTAAGCAAAGGAGACCTGCACAAAATAGGAGAAAGTGAGGAGGATCAAAGGACAGTTACAGTCTGAAAACTAACTAAGTGTCATGTCAGGTTCCGTATTTATTTCATCTCCATGTTTTCCAAATCAGAATTTCAGTTTACAAGCTGTTCTTTTCCAACTGCCAGGCCTATAAATCTGAAAAACAATTTGGATTCTATACAGTCATCATAAATGGCCTGCATTTACAAGTTAGTCTGAAATTGCTTTATAGCATTTCCACCAGAGGATAATTTCTCCCTCTCTCTTGAAGCTATCATGACAATGTTAGTATGAGATGAGAAGACTAGAAGTTTATTTTAGTCTACAAACAAAAAAAGCATGGAATACACAGACCATGCAAAAAGTTGCCAGTTCTCCATGTTGAACTGCCTACTCTTTCCTAACATCCCCCATATAAAAACTACTATTGACAAAGAAATACAAAGTTAAAAGACAGGGATATAAACTGTTAACATGTAATGTTATATGATACATATTTGTCAACTGCACTCAAGGGAAACAGGTTTTCCAAATGGGGGTGAAAAAACAAAAACAGCAAACAAAAAACCTCAACCAAAAATAAAACCCCCAATACTAAGTGCAATTCTTCAACCAATTTTTCATAACCTTAACTGCAACTTGCTCACTAACTCTACTTTTAGAAAATACAGCCAACAGAAATATATCACAACTTGTAACACCAGGCTTACATACCCAAAAGACTTACTTTCTTGGGAAGTTACAGCCTCTAGAAATAGGTTTTCTTTCCTTTTAATCTTTGGAAGCTGAATCTTAGCATTCCTAAATTTTTTGCAGCTTGTGTCCCAAATCTAAGTATGTTTAATTAGTTGCTGAAACTTGAACAAGCATCTATCTTGGGTTTGTTTTTTTTTTCCAAAGAGCACATCTGCTGCATCTGGCCATGAACATATCTTTTTAAAACAGGGAGAGTTTTTACAAACAAGTAACACATCCATAACATTTTCTTCCACACAGAACTGGATTTGTGCTATGGATGCTCACAGCAGTATTCATTTGGGAAACTACCATAATCAGTTTCTGAATAGCTAGTCTGTGTAGATGAGTTTGATACTACTAAGATCTTTAAGTAAAGGACACATTGTCATTCACACCTTTGTGGCAGATCAACTATTTTAGCAGTTTTATTTCCCGAATCAGTATCAAAATATCTTCTAGATTCTTAAGAATTCATGTTTCTAAACTCAGCTTTAAGTTAATACACACACTATGACCCCTCAATGGGAAGAGTGTTAGCAGTCATATTCTCCAGATACTTGGTAGCCAGGTAGTTCTTCAAGCCAGTAAGGCTGCAGAGAATAACATTCACTATTTTCAGGAAGAGCTTGTTACTATTAGCAGAAGTATTTCACAAGAACTTCTAGTGAGACAGCCTCAATGAGACACGTAAGGTCCTCTGGGAAAAAGCAAAGCAGACCATTTTTGAGGTGGCCTACTTTAAAACCACTTGCATATTTTTGGAATATATATATATATATATATATAGCCTTGCTTTGAAGTACATGATTTTGAGAAGTCCCAGAATAAGCTTGCTTAAATGAAAACATCAAAATACTAGTTCTCTATTATGTTTTTCTACATGTTTAGTTACTACATCCCATGGAATTCTTAGGTTAATAGCTATTTTACAGCTGAACCATTTAAGATGAAGGTTTTACTCAGAGATTATATTAAAAGTTACCTTGGCTTCATTGCTTACAACAGGTTTGACAGGGAACTGAACTTCCGTGGCTTTTAATATTGTATTTTCTTGTAATATATCTTGCTGTGATTGATTGTGGCCAAATGGCTGAAAAATAAGCACATTATTTTCTTCATGAGAATTATCCAACTGCTTTTATTTCCTAAGTATTTATGCTATAGTAAGTTACTGCAGTGTTAATACAAACTGCTAACCCTTCTGCAAATAAAAAAGTTGCATATGAGATTTTCTAATTTCTTGCAATATCAATGCACATTGTCAAAAAGTAACACAAGTGATTTTCCATGGAAACTCATGTCTTTATGACTAATTCTGAATCTACCGAAAAACAGCCTTTTACACTAAAACTCTTTGGATTTTCAAACATTTTCCTTACCTTTCTACCATAAAGGCATTGGAAAAAGATTACTCCAACTGACCATACATCAACCTTATTAGAAATCTTTGGTGGCTCTTTGCCAACTACAAAACACTCTGGAGGCAAGTACCTGGAAAACAAAACATGCATCTCAGTGTCTGCGAGTACAGCATGGCTAGAACACGTTCAGGTATCAAACTGTACAAGCACCTTAGGTACACATCTCTGATCTCTTGACAACTGTACAGTTGCTTTATGATCTGCATTCCAACACCTTGCACACTCACCAAAGCAGTTTTTGCACAGTCGGTCAAATAGAGCGTCTATTTCATACAAGCACAAACAAAAGCATTTTTTACCTAAATCCCCAGCTATCACTTTGATTTTAATTTGGACCCCAGGACAAATATGAACTTTCTCCATTTATCAAAGCAAGAAAAGACGAGAGCCAACAGGGCATTTTACAGCAAGGCCTGGTTAGGAATCAAAGATAATGCAGATATGGCTTAAAGACCCTTTAACCTAAGTTTTCACTAAAAATTATGATGTTACCCAGAGTAAAACAGACAAAGGTGATTGCTATTTCCAGCCCTATGACATGTAGGAATACTTAGATAACTGAAAGTTTAGGAAGTTCCTGTGCCAACCCTGAATTACAAAAGAACTGATGTAACAGAACTTTCTTTAAAAAGCAAAGAAAACCTTCCAAATGTACCAATTTAAGTGCAGTTAAGTATTACTGACTGTAATACGTAAGACTGAAAAAGGTGTGTAAACTATTAGAGCAAGTCAGACCAGGCATTCTTTCCTCAACAACATGTAAGACTTAAAGAGAAGTTCTGAAGAAATATTTGTAGAAATGGAAATAGGCAGAAAAATTAGTTAAGAATGCAAAAAATTTGAACAGTATCAAACACTCTCTTCTGGAATACTTGTCTATAATTCTGATTACAAAAATCAAGAAAAGTGAGCTTAAAGTGACACAAATGCAAAGAAGGTTACCAAAATGATCTGAAGAATGGAGAGCCTACAGTTCAGGGGAAAGAAAAAAAAAAGTGATGGCTATAAAAACACAGAGAAGCAAGTATACTAGGAAGGGAAACAACCTACTTGAGGGAGGACAGTGTTGGCACAGGAACAAACAAGTATAAACTGGCCACAAATAAACACAGTCTGTAAATCAGAGGATTAGGTTTCTAATGATCAGAGAACTGAGGTTACAGAAGATACTTCAAATCAGATTACTGGGGACAAAACACCAACTAAATTTAATACAAATGTCTGTAAGTTTACAAAAGAGATTATGTGACCTAACTGCCTGGAAAGGCAGGTAACTGCACCTAGTGAGTGAAGAAATCCCTTCCAGGTCTATGATGCTGACAGTTTGTGCAGTGTACTCTGAACAGACTTGTTCCCCATCTCAAACTCATTGTCCCTCCACAACAAAGATTTTGAGCTCAGAGAAAGCATGAATTAGAAAGGCAGAGATTCATCGTGAACCTATAATGGTTACAGACATTTTTTTACTCTTAGTTTTACAGCACCACTAGTGCATGTGGCATTCTAGATGAAATCCAAAGGCCAACAATTTTTCAAAAACTTTCCTACACTAAAATATTTAACCTGGTGCTTAAACAGCTAAAACATCAAAAAGAGTAAGTAAAAGTCCAACACTTCTAAAATGCTTTAATTTGAATAATCGCCTTTTCACAGCACGTGCACAGTAGCATTTGTGGTAGAGTATGTGTGTTTTCTAAAAAATCTGAAGGAAAAGGCAAAAACTTTATTATGTGCAACTTCCGAATACGGGAAAAGTTGCAAAGCAAATGGGAATGACACTGGCTCCTCTGTTTAGGCAGGTTTCAGCTCCTGACTGATCTTACTAGAGGCACACTGAGGAAAGAGTGAGCACATGAATTGACAAGTAACAACCTGGCCAATATAGGCTTTCTAATCCAGCTGCCCTGACACAGCTACCATACGCTCAGGCTCAAAGGGCTACTGTGCCATGAAGAAACTGCATCTTCAGAAAGCAAATTATAAAACCAGATTCTCTCTAAGCAATGAAATGCCTATTGTCATTCTTGTTCCTGGTTAACTCTAGAACTTCAAAGTTTTGAGCAAGAATGCAAGTACACACAGAAAACAAATCACAGCTGCTGAGCTGTCATTAACCTTTAGGATGGAAGAGTGAATACTCTTTTGTCCTAAGGGCATTACCTGTTGGTAATCCCTGCTCTAGGATTTCCACATACTAAGCACCCACACTTTAATCATCATAGCTCTGTCAAATGTCTTCAACCATCAGCAGCCAAAGATTACACACCTGCTTCTTTAGAGGAAACCATGTTTCTAAATCTCAGTGATCATCTTCACACACGCACCACATACACACATATATATAAAATAATAAACAACACACACTCACACTCTCTTATCTTACTTATTATGTTATTTTTCTAACATTTGGGAATATCAACACACAGAGTACTGCATAAAAACCTCAGTCATTCATGTTAATATTTTTAGTCCTAGTTCTCTCTCCAAACTGGCTTTGTAAGAGAGCATTTACAAAATCTGAACCATGATCCAAAGTCTAAACACAAAAATCAAACCAGGCCTCACCAGTAAGTTCCTGCTCCCTGTGAAGTTAAATCCATTCCATCCACCCCGTAGCTATCATCATCCATTATTTTGGACAAGCCAAAATCAGTAATTTTTATTTCTCCACATGCTGTTCCATCTACAAGAAGGATATTACCTATTTGGGGACAGGAGAAATAGAAAAATTACCTCAAGAAAGCTAACAGAATACTTTATTTTCAAAGCCAGGTTCAATTTCTAAGAACATCTAACGTCACGAGGGGTAAGCGACAACTTTACAGTATCCTTCTATGCTCAAGTCTACCAAAATGTAGTAAGGAAACACCAAAATGCAGCAGTATACCAGTTACAATGAAGTTTCATTATTTTTCTGCCTGAAGAAATCCTACACTACAGGTTTCAGGGCTTGCATATGCCACAAAATTATGGCAAGACATTGCTGTGATACTACAAATCTTACTTCATGTTTTAAAGTTACACAATAAATTCTTGATGTAAGTTATCTGATGAGACTAAGAATACATTCTGTACATTTCCATAAGACAAGAAAAATCTATTATGAACGATTTATTACACAGCAGTAAGCAAACAGCCTGGCACTAGGAGTTACTTTACAAACCCCACACCTGGAAGCATAGCAGACTAAAGCACATGAAGAATACCATTCATGAAAGGTGGTAAAACAAAGGCCATGGAATCAAGACAGAATAGATAATTTATAGCAATGTTTATTATCCATTGTAAAGAAAACTTTCTGTAAAGTCCTTTTTTGGAGTGCTTGTGCTGGGATACTGAAAGTGATTGATTACTTATTTCAATCCTTCACTGGTTAAGAAAAACATATGGGAAAAATTATTTACAAATCAGCATTCCACAATTATCAGACAGAGCTAATGATCTTATCTGTTTATATTGCTAACTACCAGTGCGTGTATCTATTAGCTGTGTGATTTTTTTCCTACAAATTCAAATCAAAATAATGCAAAGTAGAAAAGCTGTAACAATCATTTTCCATAGAAAAGGCAGATGATTCTGGCAATAAAACTAGAAAGAAAGTACGCACTTTTTTTCAGTTGTTTACAATAACCTTGACAGACAGAAGATAGTTTTGGTATTTTCAGGCAGGATTTACAAGCAAACTAAAGGATAAGAAAACAAATTACATTTTCCATCGTAGTATTTCTCACTTACCTGGTTTAAGATCATAGTGTATAATAGGGGGCTTGATCTCATTGAGATACCGTAGTGCATTTACTATTTGCATTACAATGGACCTAGCTTCTTTCTCTGACATCAACTTATGTTGCTTGAGATAGAAATCCAAGTCATTGCCTTCACAGTATTCTAACACCGTGCAAAACCTAGAGCAGAATTCAGAGAGACAAAATTAAATAATGTATCACACTGCATAATCAGAAACAGACATGACAACCTAGTTTCATACTGACAAGTCTAAGAATGGCTGCCTGAATATTAAATTGTATGAATGAAACTGTTCATAGGACATGATGTAACTATTAGTTTATGAAAACTGACATAAATCAGAACATTCATACTCACGAAAAGAACAAATGCATCCATATTGGTCAGAGCTTAAGTCAAAAAAACCCCTCTATTTTTAGTAGACACATTTCTCAAAAGAAAAACACCCTAACTATCCCTTAAGATGTGACACAATTTCATGCAAAGAGGTGCAGCCAAGTCACCAGGGGCTACACTTCGGCTAGTAAATGGTCTTAATGTCATTTAGTCTTGGAAACTTGTTTAAGCTATAGCAGCCTTTCGAAGCTGCCTTGCAGCAGGTCTGCCCAAAAACATTACAGCACTGCATGTTCCTTGCACCCTCAGGACATCCTGTAGGGCTTGCTAGTTGGGTACTGCAAAACACTCTCTTCATCACTTTATAGAAGGCTTGCAATATTTAGCTGAGACAAAATTCTGCAACTAGTGTCCTTAAGGAAACTTTACACATGTTGGCTGAAAGCAAGAATATGTATTATTTTTGTTCAAATACTCTTAATTTCTGTTTATCTAATATACAGCACTAAAATCCTTGCTAAGTTCTACTTACGTATCTGTATCCAGGGAGAAGTAGTCATATAGTTTAACTATTCGGGGGTGATCCAGTTCTTTGTGTATTCTATACTCTCTGCAAGCATGTCTAAAAGAAGATGAATACATTAACCTTCCACAATCAATAAAATGCTATTAAGCTTAACATATGAAGCATAAGTCATTAATATTTACTTGTGGTAGTTTTCTTTCTTTTCATCCCTCCAGCTTTTGTTAAGCTGGTGAATCTTCACAGCAGCATATCTTTGTTCATAAAGATCAAAAGCCTAAAAAAGAAATGCATGAATATGGGAAAGTTATAACCAAAGGTGATAAAAACAACACCCAATAAAGACAGGAACACAACTGGCATGTAATTCACAGGCAAGCCTACTGTAATGCTACGTAACACTCCACAAAGTTTGCCCAATAAGTGCTTAAAGAGTACACCACATTACAATCCTTCTGCTTGTTTAAAACCCCTTTCATGCCCCGAAAATTAAATGTTCATCAGGCTCAATAAACTCTACCTTGTACACTTCACTGAAGCCACCTCGGCCAAGTAAATGGAGTAACAAATACCGTTCATTCAATGTGGGGTGATCTTTAAATCTTGAAAGAAAAAAGAAATTGTTTAATTCTATTTAAGGTATACAAAGAGAATCTAAAATGCAAATCTTTTAGCATTATTTATCAAATGGAGTTTTCTTTTTACAAGCAACATATAATATGCTGAGCAACTTTACACCACATGAAACCTTATGGCACAACTACATAGCATAACCAATTTCAGTACCTTTCGACTGCTTAGTGTACAAATGCTATCACAACACTGTCATCAAAACAGTAAATTCTGGCAAACTTTTATTTTTCTCTATTTTTTTTGAGGATAAGAAAAGCATGCTTAAATTTAGACATGTGCTATAAGGGGTCTTCATTTGTTGTGCCAAATTTTAGAGAAATCTCACACTTCACCCTTCTGGAACAGACAAGAAGGATATTCTTTCAATTTCACACAAAACATGACCAGACCTGTTCCTCCCTCTTTTTAACAAAATAGATTTTATGTAACACTAAGAAGTTAAATCAGAAACAGCAATATGGGGGAAACACACCAAAGGACTGAATACCTGCTCATACTCTAAGCAAAAGCAAAACCACTCCTTTCAAAGACAAAATGATGCTGCAGGACAGAGAGAAAGGACCATACTCTTTTCCTGAAATATGCAAAAGACAAAATACATCCTCCCATCCAACCGGGGGAAGGGAGGTGAATACCCATCACATTTTTAGCACAATGATGAGATAACTATACTCATGAATCTAGGGCAAGCTGGCACTTATATTCCATAGAAACCTTTAAGAAAGGGTTTAGGGCTAGTCTGCTAATAGGTCATCCCATCCTTCCATATTCTCTGCAGTTTTGGAGGTATGGTCATAGATAGTCAAGTATGTTCTTGCTTACTAGGCCTTTAAAGCTATCCTTTTCATTCACTATGAAGATACATATTTCAATGCTAAGTATTTCTTGTAAAAACCCATGAACAGTTAGTAGTGCATTCAATGTAGAAGAAATAACAAATTTAGAAGTAGCATCATTAGGCAATTGATGTCATGTGACCAGTAGTCCAATTCTTTAAAACCACATTCAACAAATTAAGATTCATGTTTTCTTGGTGCTTCCATTGCACATGTGCCTCTAGTAGGGCCAGTCTTGTGAATCTTACCATTTTCCCTTTCTACTGTTGCTTTTGCTACTCAGTGCAGCTCTCCAAGTCTCAGAACCTGCACACCAACATCATGTGGGCTCCAAACCCAGCCAGGGAAGCCCTAACGCACACTCAGCTTCTCCTGTTATCCCAGTGCAGTTGCAAACATACAGGTTTACCCACAGGTAGATGGATTTGTTGCTAGAACAAGGAAATGGGCTTAGCTTTACACAACAGCTGGAAGCTGAAAACCCAACAGGATTTGAGCCAGAACCCAACAGCTGCTTTGCCCCTTACCAAACAGCCAAATTGCCAGACATGTCAGGAAAGGCAGCAGGAGCAACAGACTTGAATTACTACTCCATTGCTTCTCTCTTCAATAGGCTTGGTCACTTGGTAAATACTTGTCTAAACTCCCACAAAAACATGAAAACAGTTTAAAGCTTTTTGTTCTGGATCATAAAATGTGTCAACATTGACTGCAGACAGTGAGCAGTGAAGCTGCAGTATTCTGCCTGTCCATGTCCTGTAACTGTTTCCAACTGTAATTTGGACATTCTTTGCCCCACATAAGCAATATTTACACAGTCAAAGCCTGTCATTTTTCTGTGCCATTTATTACTTATTGTTGAAGGATCCTTTTTGTAAAAAATCCCCTCTTCTAATGCAAACACTGAAGATTTTTTTAAAAAAATTGTCATTTAACCTGCTTGGTTTTTTGTTGTAGGACATTTATTTTAAAAAAAAAGTATTCTGCCATCAACCTTAAGCATCAACACCCATGATTTTTCATATCCAAAACACAACACCAATTTAGCTACAAATTAGCACTAAAGCCACATGGTAACAAAATTTTTCTGAATTACTGTAGGGTAGGTATGGGGACTATTAGAACAGTTAAGCAAAATTTCACATCTTGTTCTTATAATGTTTAAAAGCCTTAGTGTATATGTAATTCTATTGTGTCTAAAAAGTAAAAAAACAAAATAAAATCCTGAAGGCTTTCATCAACATTTCCTAGTGTAGAAAGCAAGAAGTCCAGTCTCATCATGTCCTTCCCCCTGGCTCATTCCACCCTTGCACTGCCCTCTCTCCTTATGGCAGCATAAACATTTTTGCAATTTGGGCAAAGAACTAGACCAGGCAATTGATCCAGGGTTAAAATAAATCCAGAAAAATAAACCACAGGAGCTGGTTTTAACTTGGATCAATTTCCAGCATCTGCTCAGTAAAGAAATGTCAGTGTGAAAGGAAACAGGGCTAAGTAGGCAGGGAGAGGCAGAACCAGTTCCTTTCAAGCAACAGTGCCAGCTAAGTATTGGTGAAAATGAAGTGCTAGAATCTGTATTCATCATCATGGAAAACAGACTTAATTTTTTAAGTTACACAGTAATAGTCAATATTAAATAATAGTTTAACATTATGAGACACTGCCATTCAAGGTGAAGTAGAGTAACATTTAAAGTAATACGACTTTTTCCTGCTAGGTACCTGTACCTAGTAGGAGTGAAATTACAGTGCCATAAAACCAACACTAATTTTAACTGCAGCACAAAATCGCTGCTGATGCATCGAACTTCCCTGCCATTTTCTTGCATTATTGTCAGCTAAGTGAATTGCACTAGGTTACCTTACAAATTTGTTTTTTAAGCCTAGTGTAGCAAGTTTTAGCTCTCCACTATAAGCTGTGTATATATGTGTTATTTCTTGCATATTCAACAAAACCATTAATAACTTTACCAAATTATAAGTAATTTTAGTTTTTTAAGTTTAAATAAGTTGCTGTTTAAAATATGTACATAAACACAGAGAACCAAATAGAAAAATTATGAACAAGTCTCCTCTGTAAATTGTGATTTTAGAGCATTATTTTAAAAACAGACATGCAAACTCAAGACAGTAAGTCTCTTACTGTGAATTATCTTCATTATTTATTCTTTTCAGTTCTCTTATGTGAAGATTCCTAACTCTTTCCAAACGTTCAAGTTCTGCCTGTATTTCAGCTTCCTCCTGCAAATGAAAAGAAGGAAATATAAAAGCTCATTTACTCCCCATTTGAAAAGGGTATTTTTACCCCTGCATCAATACTAGTGGTGATGGAGGAACATTACATTACAAAACCCTGCTGAACTAGAAAAAAGCATTGCTTTTCTCTTAAAGCTAGAAAAATTCAGAAAGATAAGGCAAAAGCCTGTTGCAAGGATCCTTTCTGTTCATGAACCCACAGGTAATGGGATGTTCACAGTTTTGTTCTGCACTGTAGGGATGCTATTTGAAATGAGAGGCAGCTGGGTTTTGTACCTCAGCCAAGGAGATAAATTATCTGGGAAGCGGTCTGAAATTCATGTCCAAAAAAGAAAAAAATCGAGATATGTGCAGTTACAGACTTTGTACGAACTGACATATTAAGAAAAGACATTTAAAATATTTTGAGGCTGAATGCAAATCAAGAAAAAGAACAGTACAGCATTACAGCAGAAATGTTCTTAATGTGCTGATACGAGACAGTAAAACTGTCTTTAATTTAAAAAACCCTGGTTTCAATTTAGAAAGATTTTCTCATTTGTATCTTATTACAATTACAAATGCAGAATGTGTATTGCCTAAGATTTAAGTACAATTTCAAAAGAAACATGTCAGGTAGGAGCACAATCCCTAACTAATTTCAGCACTTAATTTTATCTTTATGCTACGTATTAGAGAACAACAAAACAGTTCTTTATTCAGATTCTCTAAAAAAGAAAAGAATTCATGACTGCCTAATTTGTGGAAATCTATGTATCTATACTCAAACTGAAAAACATATACTTCATTGAAAGACACTGTAGATAGATATATCGCTTTCAGTTAGTGCCTCTAGAACTTGAAAGTCTGAAGAGAGGGGAGCCAAAATTCATCTGTATCAGAAAGCTCATAATTATGGAATTATTCTATCTGAAAAGAACAGTAGCCATGCCCCTCCTCATCTTTCGAGATTTTGGCACAGCCTCTCGCACAGCCACATGGTAAATCAAACTGGAATACTGATCAATCTTTTCTTTAAAAGAAAGAAAAAACCAAAGCAAATAGAAGGGGGAAAAAAAAAAAAAAAAAGAAATTAAAAAAGCAACAAGCATCACAAACCCCCCCCACATATTTGCTCTTTGAAAGCAGTTAAATCAGTTCTTCCACCCAATTTATTCTGCAACTGTACAACTTTGTGCTGGTAAAAGCAACAGGGCAACAAGTCATGGCACAAGGGGATTGTGGCAGAAGTCAGCAGGGTGGAGAGAAAATGTTATAAAGCTAGTATTTTCAAACATTGTGTAGCATAAACTCATTTTGTGAAACAACAACTGCATTTATATAATCTAAACCACATATTAAATGAACACATATCCAGTATTTTGAGGAGTCCAAACTAGATGATTTCAGTGGGTATCCTGAAACTCTCTCCATAAGCCATGGAAAAAACTTGCAACTGAAAACAAGACATGAGATGAACCTTCATTCAGAAAATGAAAATTACAGTCCTAATAATTTAAAAGCTGGACTAAGTAGCACTAATCTGCTGGCCGATATGGGTGGATCAATTGTTCTTTCTAAAATACGATGTCAAGAGCTGTTTTTTTTCCTGTTTGCACTGTGTTAAACTCTTTTTTTTAAATATTTAGATGCATCGCTGCAGTTCTCTGTTAAATACCCTGAAATGATAGGCAGTTCCTCATAACCCATTAGTCCTTTATAAAGAATTCTAGTTCTTCTCCCTCAGCAAAGGCCACACACTTACACACACACAATTGTCTATGTTCTTACCAAAGGCTGACAAAAAAAAATAAATAATCCATCAGTTATGCCTCTTTTGGACTTTTTTGTTCATATATTATGCAATTCAGTGGTTCTCAAAATGTGGTTCATAGGCCAATGTTAGTCCAAAGAGAACTGGCTGGTTGCATTGTTTCCAGCTGTTATTTAGGACACTCAGGCTGTGAATACCTTTAAGCAAGAATGAACCAGCTTAGCTGCCTCAGGTCACTGCTATATAAAAGGAAGTGAGAAAACAAGAGCCTCTCTCCAGGACCAAAGCCACTAGCTGGAAAAGAATTTCCTGGGTAGCAGAAGGAAAAGAAAACTGGTGGTGGCAGCATGTACAGGGCACCAAAAATAAGAGCACCAGGAAAGCATCTGGAGAGTGAAAAGGAAGAGGAGCAGACAGCAAAATAGCATATGCTGAAGGAAGGAAGAAAAAAAATGTAACTAGCTAAGAAGCACCAGGAAAGAAATGCAGCCATGTAAAAGCAAGGTAATAAAATTGTTTTCATTAGTTAATGACAAAATCTGTATCACATGTAAGAATTAAAAGAATGTTTTTTTTATTATTTTCAGATATACTCAAACATGATTTGCTAAATAGTAACATTTGTTTCCCCTCCAGCATTTAGTCAAGGAATTTTCTTCTTATGTGAAGTACTGCAGAACTGATGCTTAAGGTGAAACGGAAAATCCAGAATTACAGAACTATGTAACAGCTTCCTTCATCTATCACTTCAAACTTCCATTAGACTTCAAAAAAATTAAAGCACCGAAAGAACCCTGTGGAATTTCCTAACAGAACTTCATGTGAAGCTGGTGCTATTTCTAAAGCGTTAACAATGAAGAACTATGTGGGTAGTCTACTTCACTAGTGCCAACAAGTTACATGCAGATTCCCTACTGCAGATTCAAGTACTTTCTTGTCATATTCTGTAAAAACAGCAGCAGCATTCTCATGGGGCCCAGTTCAGTTTATTAGAGCATGATTTATAACAGGTGTCTTGTACATTTGAAGAGAACAGGCCTGAAATACATACACTCTTGCAACATTTCAAGGGGAAAAACACTATGACCTGCTTTGACTGAACAACTCAAGAACTACCACTCAGCAGATATAGGTAATTTTCTTTCACTTTTGTTGAGGTATTTCTGTCTGCTTCAATTGTCACTCCTTTTTGTAAGTTATTCCCGAAAAGCTTTTCTTGAATGAGCAATAGTTTGTTAATATCATATCACCACACAGACTTATTAGAATGATGGGCTTTCAAAAAAGAAGTTTTTTTCAAAAGTCAAAGACAGGAGTAAAATATCTGATTGCAAAAATAATTTAAGATACAGAGAAAAGATTTTCTGTAAAAGTAGGAAAATGATTTTCTCTTGTGATAGGTAATATGTTAACTGATAATAACTGAAGTGCATACTGCAAGTGATGAAAACTTACACTCATTCAGAAATACAATGTTTTGTAAATCGAACCTTTTTAAAAGGCAAAAAACTAACATAAAATGTCCATATATATCAAGCTTTGCTGACTCCTCTTCCTGAGCTCTGAAATGAGAGGTCAGAAGTGGAAACAGAAGAGCAGTACTGGTGGCATCATCACTGTTACCACTGTTACAAGCATTTAAAGAATCAGCATAGTGTTTATGGCAAGTTGCACAAACAAAAAGAAAAGGAAACCCACTATTAGCTATAATGTTGTACAGCAATTTTAATACTAGGGTTTTAAATCAGATAGCTCTCAACAAACCCTCTCCTTATTTTGACAGTACTAGTTTTTATGGTTTTTGGTCATGATCAAAAAAAACCCATACCTTTTTGAGATGCCCTAATCGAAGTTTGAAAATTTCTTCCTGTTCATGATACTCTGCTAGAGTCAAACTGAAAAACAAAACAACCATGTAATTAAAGCTTTTATATGATGGCAAACAAAACAATAGCATTCTTACTTAAATACTACAGTATATACAGTATCTGATATTATTTACTACCACAATACTGGAAGTACTTTTTGAACCATCTGAATATCTTGCTTTCTAATTTCAGGGCCAAAACATACTTACAGAATGCCTCTGCATCTGGTATTCTGGAATATTAACTGCCTCTCCCACAGGACCATTCCTGTTCTCTCAGACAGCCTGTAAGATTACCTAGGTGCATCCTGAATCACAACACAATCCCAGTATTTTAGCTGATGTTACTCCACTATTTCGTTCTCAACTCTAATATATTCAGAAAATTATTAGAGCATTAAGACTGGTTTTCTAAGCTGTGATTTAAAGAAGGTAGTGCAAAACCACACACTGCAAGTTCATTAGCACCACGTTTTGCATGACACCATAAATTCAGCTTTGAAATCACATGTGACTCTTTTACTCATTCTCTTTTCATCTTCCTTTCCTCCAAGACTTCTGGCTACAAGTAGCTCGGTGGTCCCTCACTGCCTGTAGACTCTCCAGGACATGAAGTCAGCTATCATGCAGAAGATCTAAACTGTTTGTACAGATTAGTAACTCAGAAGTCAGTGAACTGATTGCAGGCAGTATCCACTGGGTGAACACAGAGGACAAACAACCAAAGAAAAGAAACCAAAGTAAGTTCCAGAGAAGAAACCATGCACATGTGAGGAAAAGAAACAGGGAATGGGGAAGGAGAAAGAGGTATGGCCTCCTCTAAAGGGTTCACACAAATCTCCACAAACAAATTAAAATAAAACTTTTATTGTTTTGCCTAGATCTAGTATTTCTTGCATGATTAATTGCATAATACATTTTCATGAAATCCATATTCATGTGCATTCAACTATCAGCTGGAAAGATAGTTACTCAAGGTGTTTAGAAGGCTATACATGCTGTTCATATTGTAAGACTAAGGACTAGAATGTCTTGAGAATCAGCAGTAGTTTCCCCAGAGGTAAGGGAAGATTCCTCTTACAGCAAATGCCAACTTCTACAAAATCTGCAGAAATCTAATAGACTCTAAGACTTCTTCCCCCCTTTTAAACCTGAAGGTCACTGTAGTTTTCAGAATTCTAACTCCTGTATTTACTGAGTCGCAAATGTTGCGAATTAAGAAGTGTATCTTTTTAGGATAAAAACTGGTGGTCCTGAAGCTTTCGTAGAGCCCTCTCCATTCCTAATATTATAAATACTGAATTTTGCTGCCCATTTTCTGATTTGACCAGAATAGAAGATGGATTCAACCAGATTTCTGTGAAATTACTGGGTTCTTTTTTGACCACAGCATCTACATTTTCAAGAAACTGGAAACAGCTTCACAAGAGTGTAGTTATTTCATCAGCCTTCTGGTCTGTAACATATAGAAAACACTCAAATCAGGTGACAAAGCACCCATCATCACATCCTGTCTGGATGTGAGAAGGAAGCAATCCTTTCTTTTACAAAGCATCATACAAAGTTACCCTGCATCTTTTTTTCCTTCTGGAAATCAAAGCAGTCTTGTATTCCAGTCAACAGATATTCCCAAACACTCTGAAAGCAATAGAGAGAGGAAATTTGCCTCTCCGAAAAAGGTCTCTTAGCAGCAGATTTTGGGACCTAACATTTATAATCTTTTTCTAGCAAATTAAACAAATGTGAAGTGGGGTGTCTCAATAGGCAGGAAAGCTGGCAACACATTCTCTGTACACCCCAAGCAATAGCAAGAAACCTAAGAAACAAACGCTCCGATTCCTGCTCTAATATACGGGCTAGAACTATCCAAGTGACAAACAAGGCCCTGCTAGAGAACTCACAGCAATGTCTCGGACACCTTTTCCACACTTCTGTTAAAACAGCACACTACTCTAACATGTATTAAGTTCTCAGTTAAAAAACCCAAAGGATCAATGCCAATGTGTGCAAGGTTGAATATTGCTCTTTTCAGATTCTTGTCTGCAGTATAAATTACAGGTCTGTACATTTCCAGAAACACAGATAGTGAAGGTTGTCTTTCTCAGGAAGAAGCGTATCTATTTAGGTGAGTTAGCAAAGATGAGCCACAAGTAAAGCACACTGAAAATATAAGGTTTAGTACATGACCTACCAAAATTTTCAATCAACACTGAGAGCCCTAAAGCCATAGATCTCCTTAAAAACTAAAGTAATATAGAAAAATAATGTTCTTATTTATAAAACCTCAGATACCCATGCAGTTATGACAAATTGCCTAGACAGCTCTAGCAAGTATTGCCTTTCAAAAAGTTCTAAAACAGTCCTCTTGAGCACAGAGCACAAGTTAGAGCTCATATTGAAAACATTAAGATTCAAAGTCACTCTTTCCATGTTTCTATGCTATATCCCAGTAAGTGACTGTTTTCCATTTTTCTATTTCCTTACAAATCTAACTCTATTAGAGGCACAGCATGATTCACAGCAATCTGAAACTGTTGTTACTGACCACCACATTTTGGAGGAAGGCACATAAAACATCGAACTGTACACAGATGTAGTCACTTTGGATTTTATTCATTTACTTACAAAAAACAAAACTATTCTCTCATACTCAGAAACATTCACTGTTTTTTTAGGTTTATTATTTTTATCTATAAATATACTGTACTTCATATTAAAATAGCACACAACAAATAGCAGTAAAACAATGACAGTGTGTATGCTGTTTTTCTGCCTATAGGCTACCAGCTTCCTGCACAGTCTGAACACATTCTAGCAGCCAAGAGACTGCTTCCCATCAGCCCACCACTTTCTGCCTGTATCCACACACCACACCTTTTGCAAGGCAGTGGCATGCTGGAGACACCTTCTGGAAACAGAATCAAAGAATCATGGAACAGTCTGGTTTGGAAGGGACCTTAAAGCTCCTCTAGTTCCACCCACCCTGCCATGGACAGGGATGCCACCTACTAGATCAGGTTGCTCAGGGCCCCATCCAAGTCACCTACAAAACACCATCATTTCCCTCAGAAGGGGTTACTCCTCCATCACTTGTGACACACAGATCTCATCAGATGTGGAGGGAGAAAGGCTGAGGAGCACTGAGGGGAGGAACAACAGCCAGAACCAGGCTGGTGCCATCTTAAGTTGGATAGTTAGGCCTGAGGCTAATCTGAGGAGCACTGGGGAAGCAGGGCAGCTAGGAATAGCATGCATGACCATGCATCTTTTCTGCTCAAAATTACTGTGCAGTAAATGCTGTATTTTAACAGTCTGTAGCCAAACAGACTCTAAAACATATGCAATGAATTCCTGAAATTCCCCAAGACACACTGGCCTTATTCTGTGCACGTAGCATAATTTTCCTGTGATATGTAGGGCCACAATGTGCCACTTTTCCTTGTTGCCGGAAGAAAGTGGACAGCTTTCCTGGCCTGAAAAGCTTGATTATCTAAAAATTCAAACTTTTTTTTTTTTAAATTAGCAAAAACAGGCCTTTCAGTCACGTATATTTTCATACCCAAATTCCAAAGGTTTTGACACAATATGCATGGGTAGACATAACCAGTCTTCTTTTCACTTCTTCCTCACAAGTTTGGACAAAACTTTCTTCTAAGACCAAAACATTCTTACTAGAGGGTACAGATAAGACAACAAACCAAACTGGCCATGTGTTCCTTGTTTTTCACAATGACAACTATGGTTCATTTATAAGGATCTGTTCTCCCACCCTTTCCCAGTTGGAAAATCATCCTGGATACACAGGCACAGCAGAATGCCACCACGCTCCCAAGCAGCCGTATATATATACACACATCCAATACAAGTTTTTTGCCACAATTTCTGAAGCTATTTTTTTCTGGTTTGATGTTATTCTCGCTCTAGTTACCCAAATTTCTACAAGGATGAACAAATACTGACCAAGTCAAAACCTTTCATGATGTTTTTTCACCCATTGTTTCCATGTTTGCCTTAGAAAGAGACTGCCTTAGGAAAGGAGCTGTCTTTATTTGTCCACTAAAGCCCAGACACATTGTTGGCACTTCAGCATGAAAAAGTTTCTGCAAATATTTTTATTTGTTCCATACAGAACAGAATGCTCCCTCATGATGCATTTGTTCAGCTACAGTAACAAACTCTGCCAGCTCTCTCTATTCTCCTATTCCAAACTGCATGCAGGGACAAGGACACATGGAGGCTACCATGGAGGAACAGGGAAGTATTGGAAGAGGTGATGGGGAAGTGAATATGACTGAAATGGCTGAAGCTGCAGAGGAAGGACTACACCACTTTAATTAAATAAAACACTGCTCCTAGAAATAATTGTCTAGTAAAATAATAGCTGCTTCCAAAAAGTGGGGACTACCATTATAATCTCACAGAATCATCTCTCATGTCTCCAAAGAATTTGTAACGGTTTTCAGATTTTTTCCAGAGGTAAGAAGGCAATCTCTACTTCAAATAGATGTTTTTTCTTTAAATAAATTTCAAGAGAAAGAATTATGAAAAAGCAGGGAAGTGTTTAGACTCATCTGCTGCTTGTTACTTAAGACACCAACCCACCATTCACTCACAAGATCCTGGCAAGAGGGCACTTTAGACCAGTTACTTCAGCGAAAAATTTTGCTTTTACATTTGTATCCAAGACCACAGTATATTCAGCTAAACTAGAACGATGCCCATATTAAGAATGCCTCAAGCAACACCTCCAGTCTGTTTCAAAATAGTTGGCACCTGTCTTCAGAAAAAGCTGCAATCCTACTGATTGCTACAAAGCTATACATCATTTTGTCTTGTCAACAGCAGAAACTGGAGACATTTTCTAAAGCAAACAATGAAGTGGTAATGACACACCTGTTGGTAACAACCTCTAGCAGCTTGTTTGTATGTTTAAAATAGACCTGCCTGTTCACATGCATATATGCTGTACTGATTTACTACTGGTTTAATTCATTAATCTCAAGCAGCTCTGCATTTCCTCATGCTCCATATAAACAGAACCTTTTCCATTCGGTTATACTATTTAAGATCATTACTGTCAAAGTAATGCAACAACAGTGATAAGCACAATGTAACAGGAGAGAATGACATACAGCAGATGACAAATTTACTCAAAAAATGGAAGTGCACAATTAATGCACACTCAAAACATTTAATTCTGTACTGAGAAGCAGAGCGGAGTCAACATGGAACACCACTATGCACAGTTATAACAAATCCTAAATAAAAACATTTAAAAACCCTTTCAAGTAAAGGCCTAAGAGCATAATGTGACTAAATGATCCTGTGATCCCAGGATGCATTACAGATCTTCTCAAAGGTCTGAAACAAAATTGGTAAGCTTATCATACAGGCAATCTGATACCTAGCTTATATAATTAACAAATCAGGACACTTAAAGGCACAACAATTTGATTCAATAAGTGCTTACATTTATGTTAGCATTAGATACAAAAGGGCAATTTTGATTGTTCTCTTGGCAATTCCATAACCAGCACACATTTTCATGTGTCATTTAACATGCAACTGGTTAAGACAAATTAAATGAAAATCTGAAAAGTCTTTAGTAAACTGGAAATTACTTAACACCACATAACACCAGAAAATATTCTGAAATTTATTACCAGAAATTCATCTTGCCCTAAATGTGTCCTCTTTATTTTTTCCAAAATTTATATTTTATCACCTTTCCAAGCTGCAATAAGATTATGGGAATTCAACTGACCAAAAGCTGGCACACAAAGTTCTGTAATTTTTCAGGTCTTTTCCGTTACTTAAATATTACCTTTAATAGCAGCTATTTTTAACATGACAGTAATATTTACCATATTAATCAGAAGTATTAATTACGGTCTAAGAAGGCCACAAGCACTAAGCACTACTTAAGAATCACAATGAGCAATGACCCTTCAGCTCTCTACCAAAATACAGGAGTAACACTAACCAAGACTTGCTAACATTACCAGCCTTTACTACTGTATTTTCATTCTATTTTTGTCACAGCAAAACAACTTCACAGTGTGAACTTTAAGAATTATGCATTATGCAAAACACATGCAGCTTCAACCCAATGGTCCAAAGATACGTATTCTACAGATCTAACCAGAGTAATGTATATATCCTCCACCCCTGGAGATATAAATTACTACCTCCACAAGTGAGAGGTGACAGGTGACCATGTTCAACACATGTAGCTTACTTCTGCAAAGTAACATGGATTAATTTGTTAGTATTTTTAATCCTAGTTATTTACTTGTTATTTAAAATAAACTATCAGCTGCAGCCCCTTCGTATCAAGGGCAGTAACGAGTATTTTCAAGCAGCAACTTCATAAAATATTCAAATTAAATGTCAAGAACACATCTCTGTGCCTTGAATTATACCATTTCTTTCTCCAGGAAAAAAATGTCCCTTGAAGAAAGAGAGTTCTTAATAGCTCTCAATTTTTATGTTTCAATAGCAAAAAATTTCAACCCTGTCAATATGTGAAACAGGATCACTAATTTCTGACAGTTGGTCTCAGGATCTAGCTTCCAGCAGGGGGTAAAAGAGATACTTTTTCCATTTGTTTTTAGACACGTCTTCAAATACTAAAGGCTGAAAAAAGCTTTTCTTGTCAAGTAAATACTGTTACATGGCAAAAAAAAATCTCTAACTAAAGGAGAAGCTCTTAAACCACTGTGGAAAGAAGACAAGTTCAATAGGTATCAATGACATTACAAGAGTAGGAAGCCAGGATAAGGACACTTCTAGATCAGGAAAACATAAGGAACATTGCACAAACACAGGATGGGCCTTTCTCTGGTGACTTTACCAAAAATAAATTGTGCAATTGTGCAACAGCTTCATAGACAGTGGTGCAAATTTCCCTAACATCAGCAAGTCCTCAGTGAGAATATAGCTGCTGAATATACTGAGTGTCTTTTTATGCTGTTATTTGAATAGAACGCACACAGACAATATCTGAGAATTTATGTAAAAGAGTGATTGAAATGTTAAACTTACAGCTGTGGTAAATTGGGTCTAACAAAGGGATCGTTTTCTGCCCCATTCACAGCTTTATTTTTCCTCTGCTTGGGTTCAGAATTGGCAGATGGTGCCTGAGAATTATTTGTAGTTGGAGGCTTTCGCTTGGCCAGGAGCTTTCTTTGCCTTTCAATGTCTTCCCTTTGTTGATTCACCCATTCTTGCTGCCTGTAAACCCCAAAAAAAGCTTTATTAAAGTTTGATCAATTTGCATTTTTTAAAGAACTATCTTTTTAACTGGTAAGGCATTTTAAAATTTTAGAAAACTTACTGTATGCGTGAAAATGTTTCATAGGAAAAAGAATACCAGTGCTCTTCATGAGGTGAAAACTTTTTGCTAAAGTTATGGCACAATTTACTTTCTAAATATGTGGTGGTTTGTTTTAGGGTTGTTTTGGTTTGGTTTTAACCTTAAAAAGGTTATGCATGACTTCTGCACTAGTAAAAGAAAAGTCTATCTGAGCTGGCTGATACGTTCTTTTATACCACCAAAAAACCACCATAACAGCATCAATAGAGAGTATACCTGATTTTTATAGGCGAAATACTGAATTTGACCTGACCAGTACCAAATACGTCATCAGTTAGGTTGTTTGGCGATTACAGCTTTTATGCAAAACACATCTACAGTCTGTTTTTAAGACTCTTTTAGAAAAACTATGTCCTAGGCAACCACATAATGCTAAGACTACATACTGCCCTTCAAAAACTAAAATCTTGGTGAATTACTTTTTAAAATATATGTATCTCTATCTATGTATCTATCTGTATCTCCAAAGATCGAATCACACTCATTACCAAAAAACACCTTTTGAAGCACTGCATAATTATTTTACTATCACCTCCAACTGTCTCCCAGAGTCCTTTCCCTTGGTCCCATCTCTGCTGAAATACCTGATAGTGCAGCTCTTTTCCAGGTGGTTGTTCTGCCCCATTCACTTACACTGAACCCTACCTGAGGCTGCCAGATTAGTCACTCTTCTTTCATGGCACTTAGGAGCAGGATGCCTAAAAAAGCTGCTACTGTGACGATGCAGCACATCTACTGGACCAATGAAAACTTCACAGACCTCATCTGCCCAATGACCACCAGTGACACATGGTTAGCTTCTTGAAAAATCACCAATTTAGTTTTGTAGCTCTTTCTACAAGCTGACTTGAATAATTATATGCTGCTTATTTACTACATTCATGCTTTTCTAAGGATAGTTAAAACTAAGCGAAACCAAACTATCTTTCAAAGACACTCAGCTTTAGCATTCCCTCAGCTGATTAATGGAGTTCTGTACTACATCCTCTGTCTTCAAAAGGTAAAGCAAAACGCAACATATGAAAAGCTGCTCCAATCCCAGAACATTAGTAATAAAAAAAAATCCACTAGAGGGAACTAACAATTAGTGAGAGTTTTAAGAACATTGACTAACTTCACAAGATTTTGAAATGCAAAGCCATCTGTCCACTGTTCAGTAAATGAAGCACCATGACGAACTGTTGTAAAATGCCCCAGGCGTAATCTGTCTTGCATGCTCTTCTCCCTGCTTGCCAGCTTCTCCTGTGTGCTCTAAGAAAACAAAACAAAAAAAAATTCATATTTAGTAACACTGAAGTGCTCATAAAGTCAATAAAACACTCAGGGTTTTTTTGTCCAACAACCTTCTAAGGCAGAAATAAAAGGAGAGTAAATGAAAATATCTTGTAGTACTTTACTCCAGTTACTCTAGTTTCTACAGAACTCAAACATCTGCAATTGTCAGAATCAGTTCTAAGGAAGATTTATGCACAAAAAAAAAATAATCTGAGTTTGGCTCAGTTTTCCTATAAAGTTCACTGCTCTTCATAATTAACAAAACACTTTATTTATAAATACAACAAAACTGATGGAGCATCAGCATCATAGAGGCATATAATTAAGATTCTGTCTGTACATGTCTAATATAATAAATGACCCAACTTATATATCAGAAGGAGTGCACCTACTACACTTAGCCTGGAAACTTCCTTGACAGAACATCTATGTTACCACTTGTACCAAACTGACTTGGGTCAGGGACTTCTGTGTGGGAGCGCACTGTGGGCAGGCTTAACTAACATTAAGTAACATTAATTTGATTAACAATTAGATATTCAATTGCAGCAGGAGAAGTAGATGCCCTTCTCAGAACCAGTCACTGCTAGCACAAGAATCCTTGGGATGTGACAAACAACTGAATCTGCCTAGTCTCCTTCAGCAGCAGAAGAAAGAGTGCTGTGAGCACTTGATAGAAGGAAGCTTCTTTAATTATTACAAATGCCTGCTTCATAAGAAGTGCCTATGGCCCAAAATAACACATACACATGAAAAGTGAGAAGCTGACAGAAAGAAGTAACTTTGTGCAAACAGCCTCCTAGACTGAAGGGCCTGCACGGCCTTTCACAACAAGCAGCCCTTGTGATATTCTCAGTCTGAAGGTACCCACCTACTATCATGCTGAACAGATCTGATGCATCTTTTCCTTGTATTCCCCTCATGCTGGAACTTAAAAAGAACTGCAGTAATTTATTTATGACATGCTAGTGAGAAAACTCTCCCTAATCCTCCAATGGCTCAGTTTGTGCCCTTGTATCGGACAGCAGCATCCAGCAGCTAGCATTAGGGAAGAGACCTGGCTGTTTATCTGAAACTTTTTGTATTGTAACTTGTAATGAGCTGATTTTCTATTCACTTTTTTTCTTTCATAAGGCTATTTTAAAGAAGAGGGAGAGAAACAAGGTCTTTTAAGATTAAATGTAATTGGTACTTTAAGTATTTCTTTCATAGCAATAGGAAGGTGATCAGTCACCTTTATTTCCTTGTTTCCATTAATTCTGAGCTAACATTTTACATCAAAAATTATCTCAGTCACTTAAGTGTCTCCCAGAAAGACTTTATTAGTCTCCTCACCACAACAGATTATGTTCAGAAATTCTTTCATCCACTGTGATCTTGCTGTTTGTCCAGAAAACATGCCACATACTAAATTCTTATCTTTTATGCATTGCTATAGCTGAATTACTTACGATGGGAAAATCCTTAAATTAAAAAGGCACATTTTCCATCACCTGAAAAAGGCTCCACATTTTATTTTGCCTATTCAGGTTTATAAAAATACTGCTAGATAGAGACTGTGGATATGAAGTTTCATTCTCAAGAGACTAATGTGAAAAAGCTGAAGTGAAAATGAAGGAATTGTAACGTAACTCTAGAGTGATCTCTCAGTTTTATCACAAAGGTTTTAAAAGCAGTAAACTTACCTTTTCAATTAGAAGCTTCTTGCTCATTGAAATACATTTGTTTAACCTTTCTTTATATTTTTCAAGTAGCTTTTGTTGTTCATCTATTTGTCTTCTAAGATCACAGTTAGCCTAACAAATATATACAAAATATGAAAAGATATATTGAAACACTGATTTTTTAATCAGCTTTCACAGAAAACAGAGGTATCTACCTTCATGTGACTAAAGTAAGGAATATGCAGACACATCTATCTATTTACAAAAATTACATTTCACAGGTCTATCCCAATCTGTAGATGCATGCCTTGCTTCCTTTTTTATTGCCTTTACACTGTCCTGCATTCTATATTACAAAGCATTCAGCATATAAATAATATATATAAAAGCTCTGAACCTATCTATTTTTCAGCTCTCCAGTGTTAAACTGGAAGTTTAATTTTAGGTCCAGATCCTTTGTATCTGATTGCTGAAGTCATGTAAACTCCTAACATTTTTAATTTAAAAGGAAACAAACCCATCACAATGATAAAAGTTTCAACCATCTGAGTAGGAAGTTTAAAGAGTTCCCTATGTTCCAAATACATTTAACTTGTTATGTTAAAAATCCCACAACAGTATTATTTTGATTAAAACAAGATCTTTTTAAAAAGGGTTTCGGGTTGTCTGTTGAACTGTTGAACATTCTTAAAACTGTCTACATATACAATTTCACAATACATGATTGCATGGGTTAATATTTTTATGCATTGTACATACATGATGTACACATCTCAACACTGAACAGACTACAGCTTGTGAACACAGGCTTCTTTCGTATTGCCAACACTTCTTTCAAGAGCACAAGCATTAAGGGTTTTTTTCAGAAAACTTAAGAGCACAGTATAGCATAGTTTTCTTATCAAAAGTAGTTATTTATTGCTGTAATAATTTCTGTCACAATCACTTCCATTCTGAAACTGCCAACAGTTATTCCACTGATAAGTGCTATTCACCATCAGAACAACCAAAAAACACCCATTAAGTGAAACTGTAATATGAACTTACGGAATTAATCAACTGCCTGCAAATTGCATCAGCTTTCTTTGTACCTTTAGGAAGTCTGTAACATATCTACTCATTAACAAGTCATAGCACAGAAGGCAAATAAACACCTTATGCATTTCATTATATAGACTTCTTAGACTTAAAAAAAATTACAGAAATTAAAAACTTGCTATACCTTTTAATTTAGGCGACCCTACAGTAATTAAAAAAAAAAAATTAAAATATTTGCCTCATATTCACTGGCTGTTTTTCTGAATAAATAACCTTTACCCCATATCTAACACTTACCCTGAGTAAGTCATCTATACGACCTTCTTTCTTTTCCAAGTCTTGATTTTTATTACTTTCTAGTGCAGCTAATTTCAGCATTGTGAGATCAGTCTAAAAAGAACATTTTCAAATATTTATCCTTTCCTTTAACAACTACAGCATTATTCTTCTCATGTTTGTTAGGCAGAGGAATAAAGTAGCTTAAAACATTCAACAAGACCAGCATATTTTATTTTCATGTGTTTTGGAAGTGTTATGGAAGGTTCTTATTCAAAACTGCTTTCCCTCTTCAAGAGGGCAACTGTGAACAGCTGGGACAAATCACTAATAGTATTAAAAGATTTCATCACTTATTGAGAAGTTACTGTTCATAACAAAGCATGTAAAACAGGGCAAGAACATAAATGCCAACCAATTACTTTAAATTCTCTGTATTGGATCAACAGGTAAAGTAACCTTGTTCTGACTAACATGTGAAAGACAAAACAGATCATGTCAGAAACAGCAGAGAGGATAAAAGAGTTGCTTTCAGCTTTTGAAAGTCCCATCAGCACTCTGTCTTGATCATTTTGATTACCATCTCATTTTGCTTCTTCAGTGTCAGATTTAAAATGCAATATGACAATGGCAGCTGTCAATTCAAATACTGCCCAAAAGAGCAGCCTCTACTTCTAAGATCACACAACAGCTAAAATCTACCAAATGACATGGTCATCTAGGTACATGTGAAGTGCGGTGCTGGAAGCCAAGCAAGAGCAGAATACAGAACAAATCAGAGAGATTTAAATTATGAGCTGCTGAACGTCATAGAAAAATGCTTTAGTAATTGTAAAAAGCAAAGCTTTTGAAAGCCTTTAAGAGCTTAGAAGTAGTTAAAAGACAATGAAATAAACATAACTACCTTTTTTTTCTACAGTCTGAGGAGATATAAGATAGTTCAACTCAAAATTTACCTGAGTAATTTTAATAGATAACTGCTTTGGTTGTGTGATAGGGTGGTCCCCGAAAGCTAATGAAGTAGGAGAAGGACTATTCTGTCGAACCTGAAAGGCATGAAAGCAAAGTATTTTAGATACAACTGCAATATTTAATTATGAACATAGTCTTGTTACAGCCCATGGCAGGAAAATGCCAGAGAACATACCTTTATTGCACAAACTACTACCTGGAGCACTGCACAAACTACCACTTGGAGCACTGCACTGAGAGCTATCACCATGCTGTTACATATCACTTGCAGTTCAGAAAGGATGCAATATATTCTCTGAGAAAACTAGGACTGTCACTTTTGGGGAACAGACTGAAAAATTTAAGACAATACAAGACTGACATAAGGTGATGTCAGTATAACACAGACTTATTTTTCTGGTTCTGAGCCTTCACAACTCAAGAATAATGTGAATTATTTTTGGAGTGGTTATTTCCCATGGGATAACCAGAAAGGGGAAGCCAGTGCAGATGAGAACACAAATCCTGTTAATGAATCTAGTTTGTGTGAATGAGACCTTTTTCAAGCCAAATTCCACAATCTGTATTACACTCTATACTGCTGGCAAGAACAAGAGGATGCCTGAAGTTGAAAGTACATGGAATAAAAGCTGAGATCTACCATCAGAGAAAACAAATCTTTTTTGTAACTGGTAAAATTTCTTTGGCCATTTAGAGTAACATGTGGGTATGTTGAACCCTGAAAATGTATTTATGATAAGGAAAAAAAAATAATTAGCATGACCAACAAAGAATTTTAAAGGTAAATTAGGTATTCAATTACTTTTTAAAAATTACGATTTATCAAAAAAAGAGTTTTTAAAGTCCCGAGTTAGGGGTTCAGTTTCCTCATAAGGAAGGAAAAAACTCCCCTTCTTTGTGTCAGGCTTATGAATAGATGTCATTAAAACATTTTATCATTTATTCAATATTTTACATAATAATTCTGTATTAAAAAGATCTTTAGGAAAAACAAAGTCTCAGTGTTAACAGAAAAATTTAGTTTTAATACTTAATTTGATCCTTTTTTTTCAGTGTTGAAAGAATGAACTTTTCCCAACGACTCCTTCCTTTGAAAAGTCTACCCTTGAACACAGATTATTTTCAATTATGCTACTTTTAGACCATCAAATTGTTTCCAGCAGTTATGAAGTTCACAAACTTACAGAAGAAGGAGCGGAATGTGAATTCTGAGGAGATCGGATTGCAGGAGGTACACCTCGCACTGGACTAGAGCCGTTTCCACCTTGGTACTGCAGAGAAGACATGACCCTCCAATTAGTCAATCTTATCAAAATACATTACACTTCTATTGAATGATACAGCTCATCTGTACAAGGATTTGTAAATCAGATTATATTACTTTTATTAGTTTAGCCGTGAGCCATGTAAGGAGAAGTGTGAAAGAAAAGGGTTTTTGTATTTCAGTTCAGGCTGCACCAAGAAACAACTTCATCTCTGCATCACAATTTAATCCTAATAAAACTTCTATAAAGAAAAAAAAAGTAACCTCTTCAAGGGGCCTGTTCATTACAAACAAAACTCTGTAACATTCAAAAAAAGCTAAAAGTAAACTTTAGAGTCAAAATAAACTTTACAAACACACTAAATCCTTACCTCAAAATAGTCACTAATCTTGTGACCACGTCCCCCAATATTCTTTCCTGCAACAAATACATTAGAATTGATTAAATAAATTACTTATAGAGGTGTCTTATAATTTTATCTATACAGTAATTATAGCAAAAATTTAGCACTTGTCAATTGGTTTTCTTTGATGTGGGGTAATATGTGATGCCCCTATGTAGGTAATTAAAGGACTGGCCACAACAAAGGGATTTGCATATTCCATTCATTGAGAAATCAGATATTAAGTCACACTTCAATTCCTAAACCATCTTACTATAGACTTAGCAGTAACCTTAGACATCTACTAGATAACAGGAAACTCACCTCTTATCCTACAGATCAAACCTTTAGTTCTAACTCCCTCCCCTTTTCAAGCACTATCTCAAAGTTCACCCACTTCCAAAATACCCAATTAACCAAGTCTACTAGCATTATGTAATCCAGGTGAGTTATTATGCCCAAATGTTCTGCCCAAGGTATTTCTCTAAGTGCACCCAGTTGGTGTACATATTGCTGCTACTTCCCTCCAGCCAGTTCTATACCTACCCTGTAATTCTGCCAGTGATTTCTGTCTTCATGCTTAATTCTCATGTATCACTTTATCAAATTAAAATTTGCTTTCATGCAGATAAATGAGACAGACTGCATTCCTTTTCAATATTGGAAAATCTATTTGACTATGCACTGAAGAAATACATCAAATTATTCTGGCACAGTCAGTTAGGATGAGATTTACACTGATTTTCTCCCACATTCCAATGACCCCCATGTTCTAAAGAGTAGTTTTCTTCAACATTTATGGATTATTTTACGTATTACAAAGTCAATATCCTGGGTATGCAATACACAAGGGACTGATCACTTGTTTCTTTTTTTCAATACAATAACAGTATTGCTGTGCTTCAACTGTACCGTACCACTCCAACAGGCTACAATTTCCTAGGCCAGTTCCTTGAGAATATTGCAGTGCACACTTATTTAGTTTCACTGCTGCTGACGATGAAATAGTAATTATAAGACATTATAATCATGTTTTCTATGTTAAAAAGTTCCTAGAATTTCCATCATCTCTAATTTCAACTCTCATTAGTAACAGGAAGGATAGGCTACTAGAACAATTGAAATAGGAAATTTCATTCAAGTTCTTTGAACAAAGCAGGTGTCTTTGTAAGTAATACTTACAAAGAAATTAATTTTAGTCAGACTACATAATTCTTCTACTAATAGCATATTGCATCATGAAGACTTCCAGATATGGAGCCCATTGATATGTATTTGAAGTGAGGTTTTCTATCTCAGTTAGAATGTTTAAAAAAATAAAGCTAATACAGATGTTATCAGAACTATTTCCTCTCCCCTTTGATGAAGTTTTGTCTTGAAGTTAAATTTCCATCATTCCTGCCCCAAAAGTCACATTAAAGAGAGAACAACAAAAAATAAACCTTGTGAATATTAAATTAGAAATCAGTCTCATCCTGATTTCTCTATCTCTCTAGACAGCTACAGTGCTCCCTAGAAAAGTAAAAGAAAATACAGTTTCTGTATATACCTGTAACACAAGCAACCAGATACTGTAATCTACAATCCCTTTTTCCCCTTACCTACTGAAAATACAAACCACAAAGGTATTTTGATGAGAAGAGATGATATAATTCTTGAAAAGAATACAGCATTGTATCATAGTTGCAAGTTACACATGCAGTAGCTCATGATTATTTTAGTTTATTACCAGTTCAGTTCAGATTTTACTTGCCCACCCCTTCCAGTGACAAACGGGAGGGGGAGGAGAGTATGTAATTTATCATCCAAAACCTAACACCTGTCTTATGCAGGCAAAAATACAGAATTTTTAAGGCTAACAGTCAGAACTTTGTTACATGCAATCACTATCTAATTAATTTCCAATTTAGTTTACCTTGGCTGCTTTCACTCTGAGTGTCTGCTTTTCTTTTTCTTCCTCTGGAAGGTTCTGACTGTTTCTTCTCTGGAGTCTACAAACAACAAAAAGAACATGATGCAACAGCAGCTCTATTTATTTCTCTTATTGCTATATTATTATGAAATAAATTTAAATCCTCATTCATAAAACATGATTTCACAATTAAGCACGTATGTAATTTCAGATCATCGCTAAACGAGATAATATGATCTTTGGTCAATCAGGTAAGTACAAGCTAGATGTTTAAGAAAGTGAGAAATAATTCTTAAATTATTTCCCAAAAGACAATTCCACATATTAACTTTTAAGCAACTACACCTTTTCATCCACTCCAGGGTTTATGAACACCCAATTTTTGTTTCATTAATGGCTACATTTTACCAAGATCTTCATATTTTACCATGGGTGTTTTAAAGCTTAATACTTAAGTGAAATAATCTGATTCTTGATGGTGTTTTCTACATGTTGCCATAGTATAAACACGAAGTTCTAGTGCTTCAGTAGGAAACCAATAATGTTATGTATTTTCAGGAGTGCAGACAACATCTCCAAACTCATAAAACCTGCATAGATTTATAGAATCTGCTTAGGATAAAAAAAGAAAGAAAACCATGAAAAAACAGAGAACAACTGCTCAAAATTCTAATATCTATGCATTTGGAAAGTGTTATCCACCCCTCCCCATTATACATTAATCTCAAGCAAGTGAAAGAAAAACATCAATTATAAGTGAAAAACTAAGTATCTTAGTATTTCTGGAATAAATTTTTATATACAGTTTATATATAGTTGCCTAGAAATTACAATCAGCATGTACAATGCAGATAACAAGAAGGGGCTGTGATCAGAAGCATCTCTAAATTGTATTTGCTCTTCTTTGATGTGAGGATTCAAACCAGTTAGTCTCCTCAATTTAAGCTGAATGATAAAAGCTGCTTTGGTTCAAGAACATACAGCAGCTCTGTGTGTGTGTATTCAGTCTTCATGGTGCCTCATATGTAACTGGAGAAAGCGTAGGAGCCATTACATGAACTATTTTACAATCAATAAATCAAAGATCCTGAATATTTTAGACTAAATTTTAGATCAGTGATAAGGTGCTTCATTTTCTCATGATAACATCATTTTACCATCTTATGCTTTCTCAACACAGCAAATTGTATCAAAATTCAAATTTCAACCATCACTAAAAGCATTTCAAGGATGTTTCAGTTCCAAAATCTTCACATGGATATCTTCAAATATAAATTTACTACAAATATCCTAAATTATTTATTTTGGCAAGAAACACTTTAAGCTACCAGTGATCTGCAGAAAATTCTAAGTCTATAAAAGAACCAGCAGAAGAAGGTAGGTCTTTCTTACTTATACCACGTATTTTTCATAATTTATGAAAGTTACATGGATAGCTTCATAAAAACATCTTTGGAAGTTTTGCAGTTATAACTATTGTATAATCAGGCTACAAATTAAGTTCAAATTCAATACATTTTATTTTAATTAAACTTCTCCAATTGACATCTGCATCTTTTGCAGTGCTATCATACATTAGCAAACTATACAACACAGATTCCTGGAAATGAAGTTATCTCAAAACTGTATGATTTGAAAAATAGAAAGCACAGCTTAGAAATATTACTTTAATAATTTGCAATTACTGCCAGCTAAATAGGAAACATTGAGCCATCTTTCCACAAACTAAATTGAAACTATTTAACCAAGAATTCTGATGTTATTCTTATTTTCCAGCTTTTAATTTTACAGTTGCATTCTAACATAGTCAGTTTTACCTACCATATCAAGCAAAAAAAAATTGTTAAAAAGCTAATTAATGACAAAATATTTAAGATTTCCTCCACCAAAATTAGTTTCCAACTGCTGTGACTTGTATTTAAAAACCAGACATTTAAAGAGGTTTATAGTTTTAAAACTCAAATAATTCATAAATGTCTATTTCTTTAAGCTCTTCTGATTTCTTTCAGTGTTTAATTTAACCTTCCAAACTAGAAGGTATTAGCACACTAATGAGGTTATTAATGAGGTTACCCAACAAGGTCATGTTCACCTTTTCTAAGTGCAAAATTCATGTGGTAATGTGCAGCATACATCAATCACTAGAAAATATTCTCCAAAAGCCTTCCTAATGAATAGAATCATATGAATTACAAGAAGCTGAAGACTAATGGGGGTATCCTCCTGATAAACAAAGCTGCTTTCTGTCACCTCAGGAGTATTTACATATAGCCAAGATTTACATTAAAATCCTACTATTCCATAAGCAAGACAAAGTAGTTTTGAGGTTATCCAACACCAGATTGTAAAGTCATACAGAGCCTGGCATACCAGCAGAGCCCCATACATAGTGGTCTTGATCCTAGTTTTCCCCTTAATTTCACTGTACTTCCCTGAGTCTTCTCTTCACATTGATACTTGTTTTTTAACATCCTGCTTTAGAAGATAAACACTTCTAAGTACCAAATATTAAACAGTTAATCTCCTTTTAAAAAACACTCAGATAAGTATTTTTAGATATTTTACATATAGTTAAATATTTTCTACCGTTATTGTAGAACTGTTAACAACATAATTTAGGAAGGTATTTTTGCAGAAAGAAAAACATTAAAATAATGTGCAATAAAATCAAACTTGCTTTTTTTTTGGTATCTCAAGACTTAAATCTTTAGTATGTTTAGCAGCTATGATGTTTTAGTTTTTAATATTTTTCATATGCATAATGAATGAGTCCCTAGTTTTCCACTATTATTTTCTCCTAAAACCTACCCTCCCCCCAAAGCTTCACAACTACAGCAAACAAATACAGGAGTGCTGTTTCCCTCTGCAACACATTTTAAATTCTAATTAGATCAAAACTTTAGTTACTTCTGAAATTACATTTATAATGAGAGTTCTGTATTATTGGAAACTGCAGCAACTAAACAGCTACAAGCAAGCTGAGCAAAACATTTAAATAACTAATCAGACTGGACAAATCAAGCCATGGACAAAGCTGTCCTCTCTTAAATAACTCATTATCTCCAGAGAACTGAAAATACTAGTTATAAATAAAACAATGTATTTGCAACCAAAACAAGGAGGAGCAAACTATTTTAATGAGGAATGGTGGGGAAGGCCAAAATATTGGAAGACTACCATAGGGACTTGTTCACAACCTGAGGTAGCCAATTTAGAATTTATATCTTAACTACAAGTAGCTAATAAACACTCAAATTAAGACCCATGCATCACAGCACCAAAGCATTTAATAAAATAAAAATAATCTACACATTTAAAAAGAAACTGCAGAACTGCTCTGGATATTAAAAACAAATATCCAGCTAAAGTTTACTGCTCAAAATGCTGAACTGAATCCAGAACAAAGCCTGGTTTCAAGTTATTTTGCAGATCAAAGTTTACCTCTATTAAAACCATTATGAAAGTAATCTGTCCATCTTCATACACCCATCATACAGAAAAAAAGAGACTACAGTTCTAACAGTTATATTTTCTGCAATACTTTGTTCGAAAAGATCACACCAGAGAAACAAAAAGTGGTGTGTGTGGGAAGCCTTCCTTGTTTTAAAAACTAAGTGTGAAAGACTCACTTTCTTTTAAGGTGCCACTTCATGATGAAAGCACAGAATAATAACATGAATGTACCATCACAATTTGATCAGAAACTGACATTTTTGCTAGAAATTAACTTCAATGATTCTGAGATTTGCATTTTTACTTTTTTTTTTCTCCTCAAACCTACTGTAATACAACAGTGCTCTCCCAATATCAAATGATAGCACTACTTGCCAAATGAGCAGGTCTTTGTATTTCCACACTACTGTTACTGTGAAACCTTCAAGGTCACACCATGAAAATAACACAGAAAATCCCACATCAATTAAGAACTACAGATTACTTTTTATAGTATTACAGCACGTAAACAACCAGACATAATTTTAAGAACAAAACTATAAAAATGTAATCACGTATTTGCTATTACAATTATAATTTAAGTGAATACCACCATGAACTTCATGAAAAGAGTCAAAAAATTGTATTTCACTACTCAATATGCAATGGAACACTGGACTTCTGTCCTGCTCTTTCTCAGCTGGGATATTTCAGTAAAAGAAGTCTATTTTTATTTTAGAACACAAGTTTTAGAAGATTTAAAAACCAAAATACTATCCCTACCCAGAAGCACAAACCTCTCTTGAGGTTAAAACACTGTGCAGAGACTTTCAAACTTACATGCCTTGGAAGAACCTTGCCTCTGTATCTCATGGATACAACTGTAAAATTACATTTTCCTACACCAAAAGGTCAGTGTGCTGAGATGCCTCAAATACGCAGACACGTTTTTCTGTCAAAGAATTGCAATAATGCATCACAGCCTTCAGGCTACTGCAGCACATTTCCATTCCCACACCTACATCAGAACTGCATCACTGCCCAAAGTATTTCTAGGAAAAGCCATGAATAAAAACAACAGGCAGACAGAATCTTCTGGTTAAGAAAATAGTCTATGCAGTTGAAAGCATAATCCAGCTGGGAAAGGTGACGGGGAAAAAACATAGCAGAGATTTTTCCGATGAAGAAAACAAATCACATATACAGAATTTTAATAAATAAGGTATCAGTTTTGGGAACCAACAAAATTCACTTGCTGGGCAGCCTGGTATCAAGGCAAACATCAGACAGCATCTCATAGTGACTGAGCAAATGAACAATTAGGCCCCAAAGTAAAGCTTTGACACGTGAAAATAACATCAACAGCACATTCCAAACAACTCTCCCTTCAGCATGACACACTCAAACGCAGGTCTGGCCTGGGCTAGAAATAGCTCTTGGTTACAATGGGTATAATCTTAGCCTCGCAATCTGTGATGTACACAGGCAAAACGCTCAGAGGGACTCACCAAGCCCAAATTAGGTGGATTCTCAGAGCTGAATTAGTGCAACTGTATCAGTGCTCATCACTAGGGTAGATCTACACAAGGGAACCCTGTGCTCTGCACATTAAAACCTAATGAAAGTATGAATTCTGTTTTGGATTACAAAGTGGTTTTAGGTAAGAAAATATACAGTGACAACTGCAGCTTTTACAAATGCAGATGGCTACTGTCTGTGCTTGGAAAAAATCTGTACTTTAAAAGGAAACATAATAAATGATTTTCCAGACTATTTTCAAAGATTCAGCTAAAACCTAGTCAAAGTTTATCTGCACTGATGAAACACTTATTACTTACGAAATGAAAGGCAACAAACTATTTAAGAATTTTCAGCTTCTAAAGCTGTATGTATCCTCACAGCATGACTACATATATAATAAAGGCGCAGAAGTGGCTTGTTCCATGATCAAAAATCCAAAGACACTGGCATGTTTCCTCCTCCAAGAAACAGTGTCTTTTAGTAATTTATGTTTTTTTCCTATCTAGCCAAGTAGTTTTCATTTTACTTTCAAAGCTTCTATGCAAAATAAGGCAAAGTAGAATATAAAAATATAAAATAACAATATGACTCGTTAGCATTAAAAATCTGAGGTAATAATGAATCTGCATCATATACTCACCTCTGATTCTTTATCACTTAAAGATCCCAAACTTCCAAAGCTGTGATTAGAACTCTCGTTATTTGTTGAGGCCTACCAAGACAAAATACGTAACATTATACACAGTTTACTAAAACAGCTAATCCACTATTATCACTTACAAGTAACAGTCATTTCATGCTTGGATAGAAAAATTGGTTAACTACAGAACACTTGTGACTTGCAAGGGGGTAAGAAATTTGACAGGTGGGTATTTTGAGAGGGTACAGTGAATTCTGAATTTTTATTGCTTTTAAGTCAAGTAAAACCCTAAAACATTTTAAAACATTTCAGTTTTACTTGAGAATAGCAAAACATCCAATGAAAAAACAATCCATACGATTCCACAGAATGGGTTTAAAAAGCCAGTATTGCTGAAAATGCTGGAGACTACTAAAATTTTTCAATTTTCATATTGAAAAAAAAAAAAAGAGGCTTTAATTTTGTCCAAGACAGGTTATTGAAGATTATTTTTTTAATCCATTCAATGACAGAAAATTACAACCTATTGACAGTATTACTCTACATTCTTAAAACAAATTATTTCCCCCAAAGTAACAAGTTTACAGTAGTGAGGAAAGAAAAAAAAAATCCCAGTGAAATAGTCCCATGTTACAATATTTGTTTAGAAATGTACTAAGCCTGACTTATTCAGAGATCTTTTGAACACAGCATGGCAAAAAGGACATTTTAGTAAAGAGTCATCATAAGCTAAGTGTCTTTTTATTGAAAGGAAAAAAAAACCTGCTGGATTGTTCTCTTCCATACAGGAAGGCAGGACAAATATTTTGAAGTGAAATAACTAGTTCCAAGGCAAACAGTTTGCTTCAAAGCATTAAATTCCAGCACTGCATCAGTTTGCAGGAGAGTACTCATCTGTGACATCTTCTGAATAACCAGATCATCTCAGAATTGAAATTCCTGGAGAAACGTTAACTAAACCCACAACATTTCCATGCATGTTCCCCCCCCAGGGAGGTCTCTAGTACACAAAGGCCTATATGTAGCTCTTCCCCACAATGTCTCAGTATGTGGTCCCTGGAGTCAGCTAAGACAACAATATAACCTATATTCTTATTTCCAGTCTCACTTACTGAAAAAGTTTGAACTTGATGGGCTTTGTCCCCTCAACAACTCCAAAACCCTTCAGCAAAACAGTAGGTAAGGGTAGGCTTTCAAAAGAGCAGTCCTCATAAATAAGAGTCCATCTCAATTTAATTACTAGAAGAATATAATGACCTAGAGTATTTCAAAAATAACCAGTAAGTGCAGCTGCAAGTTCTGTATTGTCTTGCTTAGGAAAATGAGAATTTGGTACGTGTGAATTTCGGTTTGTATACAAAGAATTTTTCTCACTTTGGCCTTCAGAGTGAAAGCAAACCAATGGATATCATATTTATACATCACATTTTCCCAGTCACCTCTGTGCATCAGTTCAAAAGGGTTTAATCAGGGTTTTTAACAAAAATCATCTAAGCCTCTCTGAACATCCCCCATCAAGATTAAAGACTGTATTTAAAAGAAAAAGCATCTTCCAAACACAGCCCAGATCAGCTACTACACTTCATGTTATCTGCACGGATACACTGAATGGTCACAAATAAAAAGAATACAAACAAAACTGATACAATTGTCATTTTACTGATGGTGTAATAAATCACAGGACTAGGAGGTAAGAACAACAGTGTCTTAGATGAGGATCTGCACCTATTAGAGCACTGGTAGTAGTATCTTCTGCAAATATTTATCAAAGCATTTTATAGTATTAAAACACTTCACCTAGATATGCATTTGGAAATCAGCTGAATGAGACACAGATCTTGGAATGCATCAGGGAAAAAAAAAAATTATGTTTTACATGGCAGAGTGAAAAAGGAAATGAGTTATTTTAAATTTACTTTCTTTTCCTGGATAATATGGATGAAAAAAATGGATAATGTGAAACTAGAATGTAATTTGTCTAACAGCAAAATAACTGAACAACAGACAACAAAAAATACTTGAACAGATTTATGGAAATGGTAAGCAGTGGTAAGTTTAAAGAAGAGGAACCCCAAGAAACATGATAATGCCTTTTACAGAAAATGTTACACACAGAGGAATACACAGATTATGAGGCAAGGGACCAAAACAGCGGCATCAAAAACTAAAAGTTAAACGAACATTAAAAGAACGTACAGATCTAGCAGTGAAAAAGGATAAATAGTAATTTGAATTATGAGCAACTACCTGAGCTGTTATAATGAGCTAATTAATTAGGGGTATAAGCAGTACTAGAGAACTCAAGGAATAAATAAACAAAGATGGGCCAGAATTACTGTGTTTATCTCTAATTTTAATCATAAGATACGGCAAGTATACACTTTTGCAGTCATAATGAGAAGGCAAATAAACATCAACTTCACTGTGTCAACCCAGCCTCACTCCTTCCCCGAGCTATTTAACTCACTTTTTGGTTAAGATGGTAGTAACAAGTGATATACCACTTTTTCACAGTTTTGCAACAGTTACCTTCATGTCACTCTCAAAAACAAGAAGATATGATGCAAGGTTTCTACAGAATAATTTCCGTTCTTTATACTTTGATAATAGTCATCAATGCTTCTAGGTATTTCACCAATGTTTGCTATCAGGAAGTATTTTGTTCTGTAATCTGTACTGGGAACTACAATATAGCATAGGAAGTGAAAAATACTACAAGTTTGTGTAAAATGCTTAAAATGTGAGGACACTGCAAACACTGTGGAAACAGAATTCAGAAGTGCTTTGGCCATGAGGGAAATGTGCCTAAAATATTAGCATTACATCTTTTTATTATCAGTTTATTAAGGACCACAGTTGATGAAGAACATTCACGTGCACAAATACAAAATGGAGTACCCCTGGCTAGGCAACAGTATTGCAGGAATGAGTCTTGGAAGCTGAAGCTTACTTGAACAGAATTTGCAATAAAGGCAAATTTATTTTGCAGATATATCATCTGAAGGGTAACATACAACATATGGAAGGTAATTAAGTTCTGTTACTCAATGTTCATAAGGTTCTTCCTCAAGTGTTGCATCCTGGTTTATATACTAATGGACAGACTGCAGAAAGTCTACAATGAAAGTAGGCAAAACTGATATAAATGTCTGGAAACGTTGAAATACTTTGTTAATCTAGATGATCTTCAAAAAAGTTTAATGTTAGAAACAGAGATTGCCCCAGATTCCCTGTGTCTATTCCAAGCTGAAATGCAAGTAGATGGCCCTTTGCAGAAAGGACAATTCCACTTAAATACTGGGAAAATCTTCCACCTCTGATCACATGTGGACTACAGCAAAACCACAGAAGAGCCTGGAGAAACTCATTCTTCAGTGTTTTTAAGAACTATTCAATGTCCATGTGTCATAGAAAGGTTCAGGATAAACAATCCCATCTCAAAGGAAAATAACAGACTAATCAGGATTCTTCTGAGAGCCTCTTCCAACCCACTACTTTTTCAAGTAAAGCACAGGGACAATGCACAAGTGAGATGGTGTGAGACAAATAAATATTTCAAAGATGGCAGATCTGAAAAACTGCTCTTAGGACTTACTTTAGCTCCAACACTGCAACTTCCAGTACTCCCAGTGCTGCCACTTACTACTCCAGTAAATCTTGCCTCTAACAATTCTTGTCTTCGTGGGTCCAGGCTATGAAGTTCATCCATTGCTCCTAAAAAAAGATAGATAAATTCATCATTATTTCCTAATATTTGCAGTGGAGTATTTTACAAACAAGTCAGACATACCACTGGCCTATGCAAAGAAAGGATTTATATCCTCAACATGACAATGACTCACCATCTGTTACCTAATAACCAATGCACTCAATTAATTACAGAAAATTTGTGGAAAGTTCTGTGTATCAGAATAGCTTTGTCAATTCTGGTGAAAACTAGAACCTGTTAGAGGCGTGCAAGAGACATAGAGTCTGCAGTATGCAATACGCCAACCAGGCAATTATTTATAGATTAAAAACTAGCTGACAGGAGCAAAATATTATTTCAGCATAAAACCTCCCAATTCTGCAATGCATCCTGCAATGCTCCTGTTTTCCATATATTTAAATGGATTAGACTATCAATATCCAAGATCAACAAGTAGGAATCATAAGAAAAAGAGAAAAATCAGAAGGCAGATCACAGTCCTCAACACATGCAAGGGAATGAAGTGTTATATGGAGGCTCCAAGAGCAGAGAAGGAAGGAGCAGGACGAGCAACAGAAAAAGAGCCAAGAGTAACAGAGACCCTTGCGCAGGTGGTGGCTTTGAGAGAGCCCGGCTAAGTGGGGTGAAGCAGCGCTGCTGGAATCGGCAGGGAAAGCAAGGTGGAAGGAAATGGAGGAACAAAAGGAGCTTCTGATGAGCTCAGCCTACATGAGTAGGCTGCAACATGATGTGCAGCTTTCTAATTTGTATTTAAATCACTTACGGCTGTTTAATGAGTCTGAAAGATGATCTAGACAAATAGTCTTCCGTATTTACACAAACTGCATTTTTTGGCTTTATCTTTTCAACTAATTGAACATTCAGTCTATCTTCAATTGGAAACATTCCAGTTGCTTTATTTTAAATAAGATACTTAATGTCAAAGTCTTTATGCACTGTTTTAATAGTATATCCTTCAAGTATCACATAGTGATATAGCCTCAATTTTTTCAACTAAGACACAACAGGTTGGTGCTTTTCAGTCCAACAGGACAATAGAGCAGTTCAGAAAGGAACGGTGCTATGAGGAAAAACCTCTGGAATTCTGTTTTCATGAGTTTAAGTGCTACTGTGAACCTCTACCCATCAGCCAAATGTTCACACAACCAAGGCATCAATGTAGCTTTTCCCTCACTATTAGTAAGTCAAAAGATGCTTTCTTTCTTATATGGCTCTGGGGTATCTCGAAACCTTTAGCATTCCAGAACTAGACAGATCTTCCTGTACTGGACATTCTGACCGCTCCTGGCCATGCAGCTAACCTCCCCTGCAGGGAAAGCACTGGTTCTATTTGGCTAATTCAACCTGCCCTTGTTCCTGTGGGAAGGCAGATGATGGCGAGTGTGGTGTCAGTGCTCCCTTACCGCAGGGCCTGGTAAAGACTTCCTCTGATGGAAGAAAACCACACCAAGACAAAAACAGTCGGTAGGGAGACATTCAGGAAGTGTGTTGGTGGCAGAGCCTTCTTTTGAAAAATCAAACCACAAATGGCAGGTTGAGGATACCACATTCTGTTTCTAGACATGGGCAGTTTACCCAAACACAGCCATGTACAGAGCTGGAGGACTCTCCCAGCAGTGCAGGGGAATTACACAGTTTGAAAATGCAGCTGGCTTATCTGCGGTTTTAATGCCGCTTCTGAAGTTGCCTAGTAAAAATTCCTCCAATTTCTATATACTTTAAATTGTAAACTCTCCGGGTTAAAAACTGCTTTCCTGTCTTGACTATGTGTATGCTGAGTGCAGAACAATCAGGAATCCTCTTTAAATTCTTGCTCTCTAAAATGTGCTTGTGTACTGCTTTCAAGAGTTTCTGTAACAAATTTTACACTTCTCATACATACAAAAAGGGACTGTGCAGTAAGGAAGTATTTTTTTTTTAAAGCATATGTGTATGACATACCTTTCCTAGTATATATGTAATCTATACCTTAATGGGAAAGCATTACTCCGAAAGAGCATAAGAAACTAATCACACCAGATTTTTCAGGCAAGTTTAAATAATCATTATTTTGCTTCATAACCGTAAAAGTGTTTAAGTGTATGTCACTCTGAAAAAAAGAATTTTTGTTTACTTCATTTAATGAAGCAGGTCTAGGAGTATTTTGATTTATGAGCCTATTTTATAGTCACCACCCACAGAAGTTCAGAGCTTACTTAGAAGTACTGATGTAACTTCAGCAATTACAAAACCATGTGTACATTACAGAAACAGATACTATCATACCTTATATTGTTTATTTTATGAAACATATGGGAAAGCAATAATCACCATGGACTGCTAAGCCTCATTTGAAGTACTGCAGGGTAAACTTGCTACTGCAGGTCTCATGTATTGTGTCTAGATACTAATGCACCAAACAGATCAGCACCCCTGGGTTAACTCACTGGTCAGAATGGTGATGTAGCAGGTAGAGGGGCAATCCACAGCACACATGAAATACAACCCCACCCCCCTTATTTTTTTTACCCCCGATTTTGAAGCCTACACACACTAATGAATGCACTGTATTCTCTTCACTATTTCTGCTGGAGTGGTTTTCTTGCTTTTATGTTTGGGGGGCTTATTTTGTTTTGGCCTTTGCTATTGTTAAATATCCAGAAGCAAAAAGCAACACCCATTCTGCCATCTTTGTGACTTGTGAACGACAAGACAAACTGGATTCAAACCTTCTTTCAAGAGAGAGAAAATCCCAGGAAGAATCCCAAGAACTGCCTTCCTCATTCATGTTGTAATTTAAAATTACTCCCAGACACACAGCCATTTTTTCAAACACATGCAGTTCTGTACAATCCCTCAGTCCTCAGCACAAGTTAATCTACTTTTAAAGGTATGTCAGTTTCAGGGTACTTCATGTAAGAGACAAAGAAATTTTCTTATATTAAAAAAATTATGTATTATATGTAAGTGACATATAATTTTTTTAAACACCAGACTTTATAAATTCTTCTGCTCACAGAATGTCTTGCTGCCCACAAGACTAATCTAACTTACAGTTCTGAAAATATACTCAGACTTCTTACTTGAACTCACTTTGTTCCTACACCTGAAAACCTACTCACTGACTGAAAGGACACATGATCACATTACACACATCCTTCCAGCATTATTCACCATGATGCTAAAGGAAGGACTGGTATTGCTACCACCCGCTGCCATTCAAACTTCTACTATCTTCTGAAGTGCACACTGAAATTCACAGAAGACCCCTAAAAACACTACTGTTCTTTATTTTGTGCAACCACTACAAATTTTTGAATGCTGTAATAGTTTGGGGTTGTTTTTAAGTTACCAATACTTCCCAGCTGTTGTATTTTTTGGGAGTGCTGGTATCCTCCATATTAATTTATCAGAACCATACACAGCCTCTCCTCTAAAAACTAATATAAAATACACAAATATCTTGTTCTGAAAAGGACACTTTTAGCAAGAACTCTTTTGAAAAGAACTCCAAATTCCTCCAAGATTTTGTTAAGCAATAGGTCATGTCAAAAGCCAAAGTTATAAATCAGAGAAGCAACCTGCAAACTTTTTCATGGCATTAAGTATAATCAATTATACTGAATTCTGACCTAGGAAAACAGATGTCAGGATTCAGAGGATTCTCCATGGTAGTTTGAATTTTTCAGAACCAGTGACCAGAAAACAATGAAGAGTAACTACACCTGTACCTCAAGGCCCTACACCCCCAAACAGACAAATACTTGCAAATGATCCATTTATTTAACCAAATACTTGCTCATACCTCAGTAAAATTGACAATTATGGAGAAAAGTTTAGCAGAGAGTTGCAACCAAGTCTTCACCTAAAACTGCATCTTTGGCAATACTCTTGTATTATGATCCCTGAGTTGGACACTGCTACACTACACAGAGCAGCGCTGCAAATCCAAACACAAGAGCTTGACAGATCAGACATACTTTTCTCCTACACTAAATATGGAATCAAGCTCCACGACTCAATGTTTACCTTTGACTCTCTTATTACCCTGAATTGACTCTTGTTATCTGGCAATCAATTATAGCTTTGAGATGAAGAAAGATCAACAGCTTCACACATTGTCAGCTTTCTACAATGACGATAAAGTTCATTATGCAGAAACCAGATTCTTCTTAGAACAACTCTCCAGATTAGATTGAGGCCCCCCTTCTCCTGAATTCAAGGCCAGTACAAACCACCTTTCACTTAAGTGAAAGCCATACTGGTTTGGTCTGGTTTCATTTATATGCATACAGCTTTTAATGCCAAAGCAGAACACTTCAACACAGAGACCTATCTGTTGAATACAAAAAGACAGTTCAACAATAGCCCAAATGTAAATTGAATTTCCTGATGTGCTCAGAGTAGGCACTCAGATTTTATGGTAACACACACACAGTATGAAAGTTATGCCTGATGTATTTTAGGAGCACTTCACAATAACATTGATAATACTGCCACTATGTAGTCTCTCCACTGACAGTAATATCCTTTAGATCAGTAATTCTAACTAATATTTGGCTAAAAGGGTGAGGGGTGAGAAAAGAAACAGCTGGGGATGGGGGTGTACACATTTTGAACAGCAGAAAAAGCAGCCTGGAAAGCAGGTTGTTTTTTTTTTAAATCAAGACTCTTTCAAAGGTATGAAACCAGACTTTAAGCTTGGTAACCATTCCAAGTACCGAAATCACTGGTTAACAGCACTGCATTGCAATCCTTAAAGTCCTTAAGTAACTGTTTATTTCAATTTGGAATATCCTATATATGCATTTATCTCATTATGTTGGCACTCTATTAATTTAATTCCATAACAATAGAGTATGACAGCTGTTGCCATTCTAGAATGTGTGTTTATCAGCAGGTAAAAGGAAAGCTTTAACATACCAAATGCAAAACAGACTACAGAAAATTACTAAAACCAGATTTTTAAATCTTTAAGCAGTCTCTTAAAAAAGAGGCCACACAACTACTTTTCTTCAGTGACCAACATGAAGATGCATCTTGTCTTTACATCCATATGTATTTCCTTTTAATTGAGCTATACTCTTGTTTCATTTGAGGAGGAAAAAAACCTACCCAGACCAAAACCAAACTATGCACTCAACTTCATTCTGCCTTCTTATATTTCTGAAACTGTGGACTTTATTGCAGAACCAACTAGAAAGGACTTTTTTATTTCCAGGAACATAAGGTAATGAAGGCAATATTTCTGCCTTCAACAAAACAAACTATTTGGCAAAAAACTACTGTGCAGTTAGGTAAACATTAGCAAGTCACCATCACGTTTATCCGGGTCTCTTCCAGACTATATAGCTTCAGTACCTTGTAAAAGTCAATGGAGAAAAAGTGACCCAGAATAAGCCGTCAGTGAAGGAACAGTGAGAGCACTAAAACACAAGTCTAATCAAGTGAAAAAGCATGACAATCCAAAACACATTACAACATCAAACTGTATGGAGTGAATGCGAATCTTGACTCGTAAATTGGAACAAATGACACCTGCTCAATTTAAAATAGAACATTTGAGCTGTGTGATTGAGAAATTAATTAAAAAAAAACCACCAACAAACACAAAGTTGACCTGTGCTGCTAAACCATGTCTTGAACAGTCTCTCTTCCACAGCATTTTGAGAATCACAGCAAACAGAACTGGAAACAGCCTTGAAAACGACTCATGTGCTAAGAAAACAAGTTCAGATGCTAGTACAATGGCATAAAGCCAAGCAGTTTTAATTTGAGAAGAGTTCAATTTCAAGATAACAGCAAAAACACAGCCCATCCTTAGCAGAAGGCTTTGAAGTGCATCACCATCCACAGTGCGTCACAATCCTGAGGCCACAGTCATTCAGCACTGCAGCCTCAGAAGTCAAGAAGGTCCCACTCAACTGGTATCAGCAGTCAGCAGGGAAGACAGCAACAGACAATCTCTGAGACTGAAAGTAAAACAAATAAACAAACAAATCCCAACATATTTGTGTCCTAACAATAGCCACATAACCAAAGCCTAGAGGAACATTGCTTACCAAGGTCCCAGCTCTTCCAAAATAACTAACAGCTACAGGTTACCCGTAACAACGTTCAACCTGGAAATTTAGAAATGCTTAAAATCACTGATTTTCCAATAAACAGGATTAACTTCTTTTACAGCGGACTATGTAGTTACTATAGCCTGCAAACAACAGGTAACATGAATACATTCAGGATACTACATTCAAGCTGAAAACCTTGGTTGTTGCTGAAGCAAACAGTGGCCCCATTGATGAAAGACAAAAGAGTAAAAATATATCCTCATGTTCAAGTGAAACTACCTGTTTGAAAAGATCATAAGAGATAAGAAAATCCTAATCAGAGAGAGACATATCTAAGTCCAGAGTCAGGGAAGAACAGAAACCATTTAATTAATCACGAGTCATTTTAAAGCACGATGAAAATGCAACATTTCTCAGTACCTGAGAACGCATTGAAGGAAGTCACACAGCAAACACTTCTGTTTCCTAACAAGGACACCCCCTACCACTGTTAAGGTGCCTGGGTGAACTTAACATGCTTTTCTTATTAATCTAAAGAGAGTTTTTATTCCACAAACTGATCCTCTTAAAGCAAGAAAGACTGTGTGCAAAAGAACAGGCAGTGGAAGGTGGGCAAGCAAAGGTGGCTACCACTGACCAGAGGCTGAGGAATTTTGGTTGAAAGGAGGCCGTAAGAGAAAGGAGGAAAAAAGCTGGATAATTAGCAGATAGATCAGGTTTTAGTCTACATAAAACCTGTGGGACAAAAAAAATCTAACCAGCAAATTTTGGCCTAAAAAAGTACAACTACAGTAAATCTAACAAAATATAAAAAAAAAAAAAAATCTTCCCTATGAATATAAAAATCTGCTGATTACAGTTTTATAATTGCTGGATGCAAACTTCTTAAAATACAAAGCAGAGAATACAAGGTTTTCCTGACAAGAAGAAAAAAAACTCCAAACACAGTAACTTCTGACCAATTTTCCGTGAACTAAAGAGTTGACAAGCAAGTGCATTTTGGATAGGTTGTTGGGTTACCTGGACTCTATCATTCAAAATTCATTCTCTGGTACTGAAAGAACAGGAAAATATTCCCTGTGTCCCTTCTCACCCCAAGATGTAGCAGTCTATTTCCTCTTGGAGGAAGTCTTTTTAAAATTACTGTAGCTCACTTTTTTAAAATGTTGTTTGAACATTGTTTATTTCACTTTTCCCAACAGTTCAGCAGTCCAGAAATTTGATCTAAAACAAAGAAAACTTTGGCTGCTGGATAGATAAGTAATTTTCCTGCAAACCATTCTACAACAGAAATCAATTCTTTAACGTTAAAAAAATTTTGTAATGATCTTTAGACTTCATGTCTGTGCTGCCAGTTTTTGGATTTCAATTTTCTGGCCAACAACCTGGAAAGAAAAGTGAATTACAGAAAAACATGTTCCTGAGGGAACCTCTGCTAACACCTTTAACGAAAGACTTATGAAGAAAGTGCTTGGGCCAACTCCAGATCAGCTAGGAGACATTTGTGGGTAACAACTTAAGAATGTTTAATTCTCCTTACCTTTCAGCTAGGCACTATATTCTAAGGATCTCTTGAGGATTATGTGTCTCATCAGATGGCTGTAGGAAGCAGAGGCAGAGATGAATTTACAAGTTGCCTACCAAAGCCTTGATTTGGCCACAAACCAAGAGCATGTACTCATGCGAGTGGGTATATGCCACTCAGAGCAGCTCATTCAGAGCTCAGGGAGTGATTCATACAACACAGAGGACAACAGCTTCCCAGGGTCTATTGTATTGCAACCGGGGCTAAACCAGGAATGCAACTATGTCCAAGGCAATCCAGTGATGTCTCGTTTCTGACCAGGCCCTCTACCAACCCTACCCACTGGCAGGCAGTACAGCTGAATTGCCTGAAAGTCACACATGGCTGAAGAGCAATGCATGGGCCTCCTGAAGCACTGAAGAACTCAGAAATTTCTGACTGACAGCATTTCCCCTGTGCATTGCATACTAGTAACTGCATTTTCCTTCAACACCACAGACAACAACTGCACAGGTATAACCAAAACCTCTTTGAGATGCAGCACGGTACCCAAGAAAGACAATGCACAAGCACTAATGTAGACAAGAGAAAGACCTGAAAAGGGAAAAAAAAAAAAGAAACAACTGACTGAACACCTTTAATTATGTTCCAAACCTAAAAAATTATAACTTGCATCTCTATGACAGCTTTCAAGACTGAAGTCTGTTTAACAATTAATGGCGCTGATAGGTCTGAAAGCTACTGAAGTTTTTTAGCAACAATGACATACTGTGTCTCATTTCAATATTCAAGTTCACTATTCAGAAACTAAGTCAACATTTAGTTTTATTTGGCATGTGAAACCATACAATAGGTCAGGTTTTAGCCAAATTTGTCTTTGTGGCAGCTTTTCCTGAAGGAATTCTTCCCCGATCGAATTTTTCTCATCTTGCCTCAGAATTTATTATGCCATCATTTCTGCAGCGAGGTTGTGTTTTTTTTTTTTTTTTCATATTAGTGATACAAGGTAGCAAGTACGGAATAATTAACGAGAAGATATAATATAACACAGAACATTCAATATGGCATCTACCTATCCATTTCTCAACCTTTTACTATAACTCCATGTGCACTGTGTACAGGAAGCGTTAGCATAGCAAATACTGCTATGAGCAACAGAACCACGACAAGGTCCTTCCTGAGTCTGTTGAATAATGTTTAATGTGATGAATGAAGGGAATGACGGGAAAACGGACAACTGAAAGAACATGCAGTATATTTACCCCTATACTTGGCATTGGTGAGGCTGTACCTTGAGTACTGTGTTCAATCTCTTTAAAAATCTCACTTTTACAAAGGGCATTGAGGTGCCGGAGTGTGTCCAGTGATGGGCAACAGGGTTCATAAAAAGTCTAGAAAACATATCTTATGAGGAGCAGCTGAGGGAGCTGGGTTTCCTTAGTCTGGAGAAGAGGAGGCTTGGGGGACCTCACTGCTCTCTACAACTACCTTTAAGGAGGTTGTAGTGGGATGGGGGCCAGTCTCTTCTACTTGCCTGCAGTGAGAGGACCAGAGTAAATAACCTTAAGTTGAGACAGGGGAGATTCAGTTCAGATATTAGAGAACGTTTTTTCACTATTAGGGTGGTCACACACTGGAATAGGTGACCCAGGGAGGCAGCAGTCTCCCTGGAGGTGTTTAAGAGGTGTCTGGATCTGGGTGATATGGTTTAGGTGTTACCATGATAGTGCTGGGTTGATGGTTGGACTGGATGATCTTGAACGTCTCTTCCAATCTTGATGATTCTATGATTCTATAGTACTAGTAACTCAAATCTGCTTATGTTGGAACTGCCAACAGCAGTGAGGAGGCTACATTCTGAAGACTGCTATCATTGTATTTTCTCCTCTTCTTTGCACACCCTAAGTTCTGAATTCAACAGATCGGTTCATGGCTATTGTAACTGAAACCTCTGCTGTGCTCCACTGCGGAACAGTCCACTGGGAAGAGGAATTCCCCACATCCAAAATCCCTCTCCACTTCAAATAATCCCTTTTAGCCTCTTAAAAACAGTATTAGCTAAGATCAGAGTGTCCTTCTTATGCCAAAATCCTAAACTGCAAGATCTTTCCCCATCATGAAAGTCCTCTTGTATCAATAAAACAGAAAAGTCAGTACAAAAAATACACAACAGAAAAGCAGCAACGGTGAATAAGATCCTTTTTGGAAATGCTCTAAGTTAAAAGACTGATTCTGAACTCACAGAACTGGGACTTGAAATAATAATTTGCTAAAACCAGGTATCTCAAATTGTTGGCTACAATACCATATGCAGAACAAGCCTGACAAAAGAGTCAATACTCTGAACATACACAAACTCCATAGGTGAGATTCTGAACATGTTCATTACAAGAAATGGTATCCATTGCTTTGAAACTTGTTTCTAAGTGTCACATATACCTGCTTTTTTTAAAGGTCTGGATCCGTCACTTGCAATTATTTTCTAAATTATTCCGAACTGCAAAGAGTGAGCAAAGAGCAGGTTCTGATTTGGTAGAAGGATTTTGGTGGCTTTTCAACACCAACAACTTCTACCATTTAATAGCAAACTGTCAGAGCCAGAGTGTTTCAAAGAAACAAACAGGTTTGTTAACATAGCCCTCACTGACCCTTCTGCTCTCTTCACGGCTAAAGACAGTGATACCCCAGACCACGTTTATTGACTAGTTGACTCACACTGTCTAAAGGAGTGCTCTAAGCATTTAGTCTATTTAGAACAAATACATAGATACTGAAGAACAAATGCATCTTCAGTGAAACTCATTTTTAATGACAGCATCTGATTTGAACATCTGCTACAGTGACGGAATAATCAGAAATACAAAGCCCTCTTTTAAAGTGCTTTTAATAAAGTTTTGTTCCAGACAACTGTCAGTTTTGGCAGCAACTGGATAGCCAACTAACACATCCTCCTCATGCTTCTTGTCATCTCTGACCACTACAGTCTGTGCATGCATAAATGTGTTACTAACCTCTCGAAAGTCTCCCAAAAAGCCTTAAGCAATCACATCTAGGTTCCACGCAGCTTTTGTCTGGAAAGGGAAGATTCATTACACAGTTGTAAGGCCAAAACCACTAACTTTTCTTTCTTCACGGTTAAAAACAATGCTCTAGTTAAGACAAAAACTACAGTAAATGCATTGTTTTGTGACTGCATGATACCAAGTTAGAAAAAAGGTTAAAAGAAAGTATGATGGCACTCCTTTGGAATGTCTTTGTCAATCAAAAGTAAAAAAAAGGTCCTTGCTAGCATCCCATAGAGCAGTATCAGTGTTGATGTATTACACTGTACTACTCCCCCCACAATCAATAAACAAATACACAACACAGAGACAAGTTTATGCTTACTATTGCCCTTTAAGGTAAGAAAACCCTATTTATATTTACAGAAAGTACCTATTGTCTTGGCCAAAGTTACACAAGATATCTGTGGCAGAACACTAAAAGACTGCCTATCTAGGTAGCAAACATCTGCCTTGAACACAACATTATGCCAAGAGAGATAAAAACTAACAGCCTGGGCTGCACATATGCAGGTGACATGCTGCCTTCCTATCTCTACCAGCTTCCTCTTCATATACGTAGGGAAATCTGCAGCAATTACTATTCCTTCCAGACAGCTCTGTAAAAGGTATCCAAAGAGAAAAAGAGCAGCAGAATTTGCCCATTTCAGCTGCAAAACCAGACGCTCCCTGTCCCCTTGGGGAAGACACAGCAAGCAGGGAGAAGCGTGCTGCAAGTTCATGGGTCACTTGTTAGCGATGAAGACTAACAAGTCACAAGGTAACACCAGTTTTGTGATACTCTCAAAAAGTGCATCCCACACTGAACAAAAGCTCACTACATTCCATCCCTCCATTCATTTCCACGCTGAAAAGGACTAAAAGCCAGGAGCAGTCCTGAAGAAGAAACATCTATGTAGAGACATACCAGAAAGTACAGCAAATTTCATTTGCTGCATAAGGACACAAACCGAAAGCTCTAAATGATCGAGTCCACGAAATGGCTGTTCTGCAAGAATTTAAAATGGCACAGGCAAAAATGCACATATCAAAAATAAACAGTAGTTTCTGCTATCTGAGGAAGGAGTGGAAAGGAAGTTAAAAGCAGAGGTCACCTATCAAGCAGGAAGAGAGCAACCAATGTCTCTTCCCACCCAGCTTTTGGTCCTCACCCTCACTCCTCAGAAAAAGTAAACTATGAAGAAAGAATTGTAAGCTGTGCAGCTTTTCCCCAAGCAAATTTTTTTGAAGTTACCCATAGCATAGAAATGCAAGCCAAAACCCCTCAATAATTTCATAGAATGAATTTATTTTATTTGTCTGAGTTACAATACCAGTCATTTAGTATTTGAAAGCAGTATTTGTGTCAACAGAACTGTGTTTCAGTTGTTAATTCCCTGAACTTCCTAATCTCCTTACTTCTGTAGCTCCTACTGCCATCTCTCCCCCAATGATCTTCAACAAAATCTCCCAAGCACAGACAGCCCACTGACCCTTGAGGCAAGTGCTCTGCTCCCTGGAGCACTCAGGACATAAACTGCTCACAACAGTACATAAGTCTTAAACTATATTGTTCTTGCCGTTACATGGGGAAGAACATGTTACAAGAAATTAGAGAAAAAAAATCACGGTATTTCCAAATATACTAAGCTATTTCACTCATTTCATTATGATTGACTAGAACTTCAACTTCCATATTGTTTTAACATCAAAACATGCAAAAAAAGCTCATGACACCTCTAAGATTAAACTGGAACAGTAAATTCACTAACTGCAATTATAAGATGCATCAAATATTCTGGCTTTTGAAGTAATTTTAAAAAATAATTTTAAGAAAAAGATATTAACCTCAAAAAACACCATCAATTTCCTCCTTTCAAAATACCTTTATGGGCCACTCAGCATAGAAACTACAAGAAACTCAAACAAAAATAACCTGGCTATGAGATTTAGACTGCAGAATCACAAGATTAACCAGAAACCACCAAACCACTGGGCAGCTCATGCAATGGGGATCCTGTCCCCTGTGCTTAGCAGGCCATGTTACCTGCAAGATTGCTCAGTGTTTTCTCCTGGAGGCACCCTGCCTACGTGGTGCTCAGAACATCAGGCAACTACATTGTGTTTCTTAGGTTTTTGTGAGTCTTTTGGTTTTTTCTTAATTACAACTCCAACAGCAGCCTCTGAACTGACAAGACAATCCAAGCTTTACTGAATAGGGGAAGAAACTAATTTCCTCAAAGCCCCTTGCAGGGAGGAGCCTCTCAGAATCTGGCTAGATAAATTACGCACACACAAAGCTGACATGTTAATGACTACACCTACATTTTCTTGCAGCATTGCTCCCATTCTACAGATAGAGAAAAAAATGAGATTTGTATGAAAGACATATGAATCAGCAAAAAACCAAGTTTAAGGATGGGGGGGGGAAATATTTCAAACTCTTTACTCATTCTTCCTACAGTAGTTACAAAACCTGTGGATACCAACAGCATACACTGAATTCAGTTGCAACTTCGAGTACTGAACATTTTAAAAAATTCAGAACCCACCCAGTTCACACACAAAGAAACATCCTATGTAATCATCTGTCAAAAATTCAGTTTTAGTGTTGCTCAGCATTATCATTAAAGAAATTTGCATTACAGTCGTTTCTCCTATCCAGCGTTCATCGCCTAATTTTAAACCAGCTTTCTTTTCTGCTATACTATCACTTTCATTCAAGTTTTAGAAAAAAATCAGAAGAGATTTTCATTCCTTTCAGCACAGTCCCTTGCTAAGAACTGCCCATCTTGCTGTCTAAGCGAACCTCACGGAACAAAGTCTGCCATCATGTGAATAAAATTTCGTAACATAAATGCAGTTAAAGTCCCTGAGGGCAATTAGGTATTAGGAAAGAGCAGAGTTATAAGTCTCTGATATTGCAAATTGAAAACTGAAATAATATTTTTAGGTATATATTCAAAACAATTAACATCATCCCCCATGCAGAAGCACCTGAACACTTACAATACATATTGCCCTTTTCTTCTTAAAGGATAAGGACATTACACTTTCTGTGGACCACTGTGGGCATAATTTAAGCAAAAACAAATGTGATTCAACCTGCCCTCCCCACATGACAGAGATAAAGCAGGATTTGTCTTTAAAATAGCTTACACCAGAGACAGGGGAGGACCATTAAATTCCTTGGATGGTTAAAGTGGGTTCTTGGAATCTACTCCCTGCAGCTGATTTGAGAGAGGCAGAACAGACCCATGCTACAGGAGGCAGCAGCACACCCTACCAACAGTGACAAATCAGGACACACAATGAACATGACTGATCCACACTCCTGACTCTGGGTAACTATTAACCACACGGAAAAGGTTTTAGAACCGAATACATCTATCCCCAAATCTACGATGGACTTTCATAGAGGACCCAGAACCAAACCAGGCTTACCTCCATCAGTTCACAAAAGCAAACAGACCAAACGAGACCAGTGCCTGTACAGTCAGACACGACAAAGGCCCTGATGGGTCTCCAGGTGCATGGGGGTACCTGATACATGCACCACACACCCACCCCAGCCCGCTGCTTTAGTGGGCTATCCCCGTGGCAGAAACACAACCGAAATTTAAGCACTAGTCAAAGCAACTGAGTAAAAACACATCAGTAAGGAGGAAGTTTCACTAACAGCAGCTCCCTAGAAGACCAAAAGGGCTGAGTTAGAGGCCACCTTGCTTGCCCTGCCCATGCCCAGTGGGAGCCGCCGCTGCCAGCAGGGTCAGCACACAGCATGCGCCTGAAAAGGTGGCAGCCACGTTCCCTGCAGCTACTGCACTGCCACAGGAAATACAGACATGTGATAAAATCTCCTCATGGGTAAACTTCTAAATACCGGGTAGCAAATATCAACAACTGAGTACACCAGGCAGGTTTTGGTGTAACTATTAAAATAAAGTCAGTTTAGTCTCTAATGAAACCCTTTACATCTCTAACACCTAGTCACACTAGTTAACCTTAAACACTAATTCAGTGCTTTCACATAACAAAATATTGTTCTGCAAGTACTACATGCTAATGTGATTATTTACCAAATGAGAAAACTTCTATGAAATATGCCTTATTTTTTCTGAAATAAACTCTTCCATTCACTATCTCTGGATCATTGATACAACAAGCTCAATAGATTCAATGACTAAATGGATGTAACAAAAAGCATTTGTAATAATCCACCTTGACCTACACCTAAAAAGCATAAGGAATATCCATTATTAAAGACGGAAAAAATACTAACAAAATCTGTTATTTCCCCAAAATTTGGATGATTACCACAACAATCTTAAAACTGGATTTCAGAATTTGACACCTGAGATAAACCAACATTTGTCTCCAGTCTTTCCAGACACGGGCACCTGTGGTTGCAAACTCCTAACTGCATGAAGCACTCACCCTTGCTGTCAGCACTACAGCGGGGGGAGCTCCCCCATGGAGATGTGCTGCGGGATGCGGGAGGAGACTCCCGGGCACATCTTTGCACAACCCTGTCCATGAGCACACCTCCAGCTGAACGTGGGAGGTCGAACATCCAGAAAGTTCCCGCTCCTACCACATCGATCCGCTCCCTTTGTCTATGACTGCCCTCCCTCCAGCAATATCAACAGCACGCACAAATGAAAGCTGAGCAGGGGCACCGCTGTTTAGAGAAGTACAGGGGAAGCAGAGGAGCAGGATGAGACTGGGGGTCACCCTTGTGGCCCTGAACCAGTCAAGAAGGGAAACTGGTGATGGGAGGAGGCAGGCTGAGCCACCTGGTCTAGGACAGGGCACACACCCCACTCAGAGACAGCAGGGATGGTGGCACACAGCCAAATTCCGAAACTTCCGACAGCCACCGGCGCTGCTGCCTCATTGCTTGCTTCTCATAGAAAGATGGGATTTCAAAGCCACACGAATAACAACAAAAAAATAAAAATAGCAAGTTCTTTCCCTTATTTTTTTTTTGTTTGAACAAACTTGAAGGAAAAGATTTAAGGAAAACAGCAGGAAGGTGGTGTCAGACGCTGGCAGAGACTGGGGCCTGTTGTTTGCACTTCTCTAGAAGAAAAAAACAAGTGAAAGGCTCAGAGAGAACAGCACGTTATGATTTAGACAGGAGAACAAATCAGGTCAGCTTTCAATCACACAACCCGGGGCTGGGTTGGAAAACCAAAACCCATTGCTATTAAGGTCATTTACTGGAAATTATTTCACTGTCATAGTGTCAATATATCATACCAAGCCATGATATATGTTGCAAGTATAACAAATAGAGATAAAATACAAGAAATGTGGTATTAATATATAGTCTAATACGCAACTAGGCTGTTATGAACTCTGCATGTTTCTGTTCATTGGTTTAAAAGCAAACAGCAATACAGCAAGCTAAAACTCGTTATATGGCAAAACTGGCATGATTAATCCAGCTGCCAAATTTTGTACCATCTACAATAGTCACCAGGCCTAACAGAAGTACAAATTTGAAAAAATGAAAAAAGTTTTTAAGAACTATGTAATAAGAAACAGCAGAAATTTAGAACATTTTTACTAAAAAGCAGCTGAAACCTTTGTGTAAGCTTAGCTTGGTTAAGAGACTGCTATGGGGAATGCAGGGTCCTAACAGCAACATTAGTATTCTTAATGACAAAACAGCTCATCAAGACAACATTCTGTGTATATATAAAAGTGTGTACATGCAGGACATGTAAAACTGCCTCTTCCCTAACACTAACCACTTGCATGTTCTGGATCTGTAAGCATGTATCAAGCAAACAGCTTAAATCATCTATGGATGCAGAATACAAAATACCACCTAACAAGGAGGACCAACATGATACTTGCCTTTCACAGTTTGAATACTGGTATAACTCCTCTCAGACATTATTTGTGTCACAATCATTTAACAACACAATTTAATTATAAAGAGGCAATATATAATCTGATAAGTAAATTAAAAAAGCAGTGAACTTCAAAAAAGCAATCACATACAGAGGCAATAACAAGCACAGCAAAAGTGCTTTTTAAATATAATTTAAAAATTTTAAACTTGTATCTTTAGGGATTACTTCTATTTGAATCATACAGTAACTTTGAAATACTAAAATCCTACTCCTCATAATGACCCTCATACTAAGAACAAAGGTACTATAACAACAATTACTCTACATTATTCAAACTTGTAGAAAACTTAGAAGAGAGCCTCTTATCATACTTCAGTACTGTGAATAAAACTACTGAAACTAAAACACAGCAACCACTCCCAAAGAGCCACCAGATCAAGCAATAACTGACTTCCAAAAAAACCCCACTAAAAACACACCCGAAAAAAAGGAAAAAAATCTAGTAATACTGATAAAATTACTCTTTATGATCACCACTATCATAGTTAAAACAAAAATTATGAAGATAATCACACCCACTAGGTATCACCACTCTTGAACATTCTAGTGATGTTAAAGTGAATGTTATGAATAACGTGTGGATTTTATTTTCAATAGCTGTACAATGAAAATACCAACTTATTAAAGGACAGTACTTTTCTTATCACTTTTACTAGGAATAACCTAAGAAATAACAAAGGCTGTAACATCCCTGAGGACAAAAATAGCTAGAAAGAGGACATTAGGGTGCACACACTAAAAAAATTGGCTAAAGTACAGCTGCAAAATTCAGGAGAAAACCATGGAACCTATGAGAACGCAGCAATAACTAGAAAAATCAGTATTTACCAACTACAGCTATGCAGTGTACAAGCCTGATTAGTCTAAAGTCACAGGAGTGAAGAAAAAAAAAAGAAGCATTACAAATCCCACTTGTAGCATCATCTGAATTTGCCTCATAGAATCACGAGGCCAGTGAGTTCTGTGGTACAGAACAGAAAGGGAAATACCTCTGCTGTTAAATCTGCATAATCCCAAGGACTTCAGACACACACAGAGTGAAGATCAGCATCTAAATTACATTCTTTCAGACCTCCAGGATTTATGAAAAGCAACTTATATATTTATTTGTTGCATTACTTACCAATTTGTTGCCTTCAGGCATATAGTTCAGAAGTTCTATTACTTACCAAAGAACCAAACATTTGCAATCCACCAAAAGCTACAGCTGCAACACATGGTGATTGAGTATCTATATGCTTCCAGCTCAAGGTACAGATAAATAGCTAAAAGGCTGGGTGTATGTGACATCATACAACAGATTTTTCTAAAAGCATCAGGATTTCCTGTTATTCCTCAAAAAAAGTTTGGTTTTTTTTTTTTTTTTTTCTCTTATAGGTAGAGATCTATTAGAAATCCATATAAAGGGAATCCAGTACTCACCAATCCCCCAAGTAATCATGGCCAGGCTTTATTTCCTGTAAAAGGCACTCTGGAGTTTCTACCCACCATCCTCATGTCTTAAAATCTGAAGTACAGAGTGCTTTGTTCTTAAGGACATTATAAAGAAAGCACTGCAGCCTTTAAGTTTCCACCTACTTAAAACTGTGCAGAAATGATGAGACAAGGTACATTGCTGAATGCTCCTGCTGCCACCCCTCAGCAAGTAGAGGTGCTCCTAGGGAATACCAACCTCCTCTGTGACGTTCAGTTTCATGTAAAACCTCCAGTAAATTAACTTTCCCACTCCAAAGTGACCAGATTCCTGTCACAGTTGTGTAGCCACTCAACAACCCTTAGCTTTTCCTCTAATTCCTTGGAGGACACTAGTCAGTCTCAGAGCCTCTCCAGCTAAAGCTGCTGAGCACAGGCGGACAATTTTTCTTATTTGTGTATTTTAAGAAAATGCTCCATCATTAAATGTTTAAGCTAAGTTTGGAGCAGTAAGAATCTACAGTGAGGTTTAAAGTTTATGATCTATTAAATTCATACAAGGGAAAAACACATCCAAACATTATAAACTTTAATGCTCTGCTGGCAGCCAAACCATTACATCGGGGGAAGTTGCTGGTGAGCTGCCTGAATCAGAGTTCTGAAGCACTCCATCAGCTTCACCAGCAACTACTTCTGCCATTTTCATTTGTTCAACCACTTCAACAGTTGGTTCACTCAACTGCTAAAGAGCAACTGACAACTCAGAAAGCAGGAAAGGCTGACTTTCTTTTCCAAATGATGAACAAGAAGGAATGGTGACTGGATTTGATCTATTAAGTCAAAATCTCACAAGGCGCAGTGATCAGAAATAAATTACTCGTTTTACAAACTATGGACAATTCTACTTAATCTGGTTTAAATGCAGAACACATTTGGATATATTTGTTTCTTCTTAAGCATGTAGCACAATTAGGATTCATTTTATTTAGCTAACAAAGTAAGTTAAAAGCTGTCTAAAGCATGGAGAATTATGTTTCTTAAACATTAAGAATCTAAGCTGCATAACTACTTAAATAAATGCATATAGATGTGTAGTCTTCTGCCTAACAAGAAGTATGATCAAATTAGATGAATTAGAATGAACTTTTCTTTAGGAAAAATAATTAAGCACAAATGAAAAATAAAATTAAAAACAATTATTTAATCAGGATTTCCTGCTCACTGATTTAAGTCATGATTAAAATTAGTAATATAGTCACTCTGATTTCAGTCAATCCTTCCAACACGGACCGACCCCAAAGGCTCGCACAGTTCCAGCCTTCCCCCAGCATCTTCAGCACATCCAACCTCACTTAGGACCTTCTGCTCCCTTCTTCTGGGACTAAGTTTGACTGAGGTGGATTAAAGTTTACAAGCATTCACATTCCTATTGCCTACCACATCCCAACCAGGGAAAGGCTGGTTGCCAGGATTTTTCTGCTGGCACATACCAGCACTCTGCTCAGGAACAAAAGAAAGGAGTAAGACCTCCAGACAGAAGGTGCCTGGGAAGGAAGCAGATCCTTACGCTCTATCCCAAACAAGAGCATCTCAATAAGGATGGAGTCAAGATGATGGGAAACAAAGGGTCCAAAATACCTTCTGATACTCACTAACACTTTCCCACTGCTACTGAACTCAATCCTTAAGTACTGAACATAAAGTGCAGTACTCGTCCCGTGTTATCTTCAGCACTATTAGAAGTTTTCCACTTCCAAAACCACCTGAAAAACTGGGTTATATTATGGCTGCCAGCATCTGTTTAACTGCTCTCTAACGATTACAACTGAAGTACTGGCATTCTCAACAGAAACCCTGACCATTCTTCTTCCTTTACCCACCTTTATATCCACTCACAGCAATCTGGCAAACCAAATTTCCCTTTTCCTCTTTTACAGCAGAAACACACCAAGCCAAACAGAAAGAAGTTCATAAATACAAAGCTTTTCTTCCTCCCACTTGTGTGCTTTTATGCTTTTTAGCTACAGTTCAGGAAATACTCTACTGCATAAACACAATTTACTAACTTCAACGTTTTTTCTTGTGTAAAAGTCTCAGCATGGAAGCGAAAAATTTAGTATGGGAGTAAACTGGATTGGGAGCAAATACTACTTCAAAACACAACCTTATACCAAGAATACAAAAAGCATAAAGGATTATTTAAGCCTGTCATATTTCCATAATCTCAATTCTTAAGGTAGCAACATTCCATAGAACTAATTTTGATCGTGATGCACGTATATAAAGCAGTCTTTCCCAGGAGTCCCAACAGTATTTTGCAATCATTAAGGATTACCAGGCTCTATGAAAATCCAAAGAAATGTCAAGACTAAAGACTAATTGCAGAGCACGGTTACTACTAATAAGCAAGTTTACTTCAGCTTGATTAAGAAAAGGAATTATTTGCTGAAAGAATAAGCAAACAAGAAAATAAACATATAAGGAAAAAAAACGAATGAGAGAAATAGCAAGATTTTTTTTTTGAATGGCAATAATAATAAATAAATACAGCCTGTCCTTAAAGATATCGATTCTCTCTCCATTTAAAATGGAATAGGTTAATGGGAAATTCCATTCTAGACAGCTTAAAACACAATTAAAACAAAACAATCAGCCAAGTACTAATTTGCTCTATTTGCTACAGCACTGCCTTGTAGAAAACCAGATTCAAACGAGGATCCGTATTAAAAGAAGTCATTTCTCACTTGGACATGCTACAAGATCTCATAAGAATGTGGCATAAGCCTCAGCGTAGCCTGAGAAACGTTATCTTCAAGAAAATCAGAAGTTAGAAGTTAGTACAACATTAAGCCTCATACAACACCTGCTCATGCTACAGCCAGCCTAAATAACCTTTTATGATTGCTTTGCTTATTCTGAGTAAAAATATACCATTGTTTTTAAATTGAAAGTGTTCCCATTCGTCTGCTCCCATATAAACTGGCCAAATTCATAAAATTTTCAATCTACAGTTCAATGATAAAAACCAACAAACTTACTGAGAACTTACTGGTAAAGCAAATAAAGCAGCTGAGGTTTTATCCTACAAGCAAATAAGAGACAACAACAATCTGAAAGTTTTAATAAGATTCAGGTAGCTTTCATGTTTGTAGACTAATACATTGTATGTAGCATAGGGGACACAGCCTGGCATCTAGAAACATTTGCTAGACTGAAAACTTATAGAGGAAATAAACTGTACCTTTATGTTCAGACAGACAACTACCATCACATTTTAGGTAACAGTAACACATTTACCAAGTTTTAAGGGGAAAAAAGCTACCAACAAGATTTGCTGTATCTGCAACATTAGTACTTCAAAGACTGTCAAATACATGTCGTAAGTTTATTTACCATTTTGCTGTCATAGATTAATTTGGGCTTGAATTTGAAAACTGAAATTAGCATTCCTATTGTGGTAATTCAAAGTTCTATCTGTCATTCTATTTTGCTTTTAGAAAGTGCTGAAAGCCAAGAGCAGATACAAAAAATAATTTACAAAGCATTATGCTCGATTACCAAACACTATGGCACGGCCCAGTGAGGCAACTGTATCCTGGGCTGCATCAAAAGGAGCGTGGCCTGAAGGTCGAGGGAGGTGATTCTGCCCCCCTACTCCACTCTGGTGAGACTCCAGATGGAGAGCTGTGTTCAGCTCAGAGGCCTCAACACAAGAAGGATATGGACCTACGGCAGGAGTCCAGATGAAGGACACAAAGCTGAGGAGAGGGCTGGAGCACCTCTACTACGAAAACCTGCTGAGAGAGTTAGGGCTGTTCAACCTGGAAAAGAGAAGGCTCCGAGGAGACCTGAGAGTAGCCTTCCAGCAGCTAAAGGGGCCAACCAGAAAGCTGGACAGCGACTTTTCACAAGAGCATGGAGGGACAGGACAAGGGACAATGGCTTTAAACCGGAAGAGAGTAGGTTTAGATTATATACTAGGAAGAAATTATTTACTGTGAGGGTGGTGAGATTCTGGAACAGGTTGACCATCTGGTAGTTGTGGCTGCCCCGTCTCTGAAGTGTTCAAGGCCAGGCTGAATGGCGGGCTTTGAGCCACCTGGTCTAGTGGAAGGTGTCCTGGCTCATGGCAGTGGGGTTGGAATTAGATGACCTTTGCAGTTCCTTCCAACCCAAACCAATCCATGGAATCTCTTCTGACTCTGCCTTGTCAGCAATGGCCTGAACATTCTGGATTTACAAAACAGCACTTTCCAGCTATGTGCTTTGGTGTTTTCAGTCACACACACACAGCAGACAAAAGTCAAGAAACTTCAAAGAGGAAGTTGTGTGACTGCAATTATGTGAGCTATGCCACGAGATTCAGCCCCACAATCACACATACAGTATGTAAAATAATACTGCATGACAATCCTCCTAAGTTCCTGATAGCATCTACTGCAGGCTCTTTAATAAGTGACAACATTTACCACACATAAGTTACGGGCCTATAAAACAATTGACTGAATGACAGACATTTACAAGCTCTACTAAAATGTAAACAAGAGACAGTTCTTATACAGTAAAAGTGTACAGATGCTATTGTATTCAAGTCCATCTCAGTCCTTTCATTTTAAAACCTTAAAACATATATTCGAATCAATACAGCGAAGCCATGATGATGCTACTCTAAGTCAAATTACAGAACATCCAACAGAAAATGTTGCTGCAATGTTGCAGCATATTTAAAAAGACTAAAATATTTTTTAAATATTATTTTCCCTAATTTCACCCATGTTTTCCAAGTAGTCTCTTTTGATACTGACAAGCCACTGCAATTTTTTTTAAGTAATTCTGTGCAATGGTTGTATATGTCAAGAGCTTTTTGTTTTTTCCTTATTACATATTCAGAGACTATTTTTAGGACTTCCTAAATCAGAGTGCTGGGGGTTTCTGCTCTTAATAAACCAGAACCTTTAAATGCCCATACGAGACACGTGGGCTCAGCAAACCTTCACAGTGGATCTCAGGTGAGGTCAGATTAACCACAGCACATATGGCATACTCAGTGAAGGCCTGCACATCCAAAGGCAGTATGAACATAATTCTCACAAGAGCCAACCAAAAGGATTTGAATCCACAAATGAGAAGGTCAGGCAGGAGGACAAGCTCTGCCCAAACGCCAAGCGTATCTGTAAACATGACCCACTCACACCTGGCGCAGGCTTCGAGGCATTAGCGGCGACGCAGCTGATCCAGGATGGGCCGGCAGTCTCGCGCACTGCTCCAAACTCCCAACCTCTGCTAACACCACAAGGTATCACAAGTTCAGAGCTGATGACAGCACAGGCTCCTACAAACACACTGCACTGCAAATATTGTATGCTTATTAGTTTGATCTAACATCATTATTTCCCATACATAACCCACGTCTGTGAACATACTGACATGCTTCTATTTCAGGGCCTACTGCTTTCAGGCAAGATAGTTAATTGTAAAATGTGCATACATGAAGGAAGCTGTACTGGTGACATCCCATGAGCATGAACACAAAACAGAAACCCAAGCATGGCTGGCAGCTTACGGTGATTTTCAAAGAGAGCAACCTAGCGAGGACATACAAGTAATGTGACCCAGGAACACCGTGCAAATACAGCACATTATAGTACCAAGAAAACACCAACGTTTTGATGGCTCTGGAACCCCTGAATCTGTACTGGGGGATGTAAATTACAGTACCCAGAAAAATCCAACAGCATGAGCCACAGGAAAGAAAACTGTATCATCACATTAAAAATTAATTTCGCAAAAAGTAATTTTCCTTGTCTAAATAGAGGCACTCATGGATCACCATTTTTTTGTTAAAATAGGTATGTAATTTATGCTGCAATAATCATTTCATGCTTGCACGGCAGGTATTTGAAATACTTCCAAAAATATCCTGTATATACATATTATAGGCATGCATATTCATAATAAGAGTTGCAACACCGAAGAAACCTACTCTCAATAAACTTAAAACTACGAATTTGGCTGGTGGTTGTCGTTTTTCTAAGAGCTTCAGTTTCCCAGAGAAGACGAGCACAAAATGCCTGCCACTTTACTCAGCATCTTTAACATATACCATAATTCCTTCCCAGGTATTTTCTAGAGCATTTCATGTCAATCTACCTGCAGGAGCGTGTGCAAAAGTGACACAGAGTGATACAAGTCTGACAACTACTGGCGTGGAAAATGGAGAAACCGGACTGCGTTATAGGTTTCCAGGATGTCGAATCCCTGTTACCACGTCCTTACATCGCCCATCAACCAAAAAACGCCCAACAAAACCCAAAAAGCACGCAAGCAAGCAAGCAGCTACAGGAACACCTGAAAAACAAAGACTCCCCGTCTTCGCTATTATTTCTATTTTAAGTTAGCAAGTTTCCTGCTCGGGCGATGATGTTTTGCAGATGCTGCAAGAAACGCTACGTGGTATTCATTAAACTGGGGCAAATCAAGTAAAATTATACAACTGCTCGGTATGCAAATATCTGTGCATAAAAGTTCTCCTCCGCCACTAACCGGCATTCAGCAAGTAGTTATTTTAGCTAAAAGCGCCGAGCAATTCTCTAGCTGTATAACTGCTACATCTTGTGGCAACACATTTCAGCACAAGGAGGAAAAGCAGACAATACCCGAAAGGGAACAGCGAAGGGACTTGTTTGCTCATAACCTTCATACAGATATTCCCTGCAAACACCCACAACACCCTGCTGTCGCTGTCGGTGTAACACAAGAGGGGAGGAGCAGGGGAGGGAGGAGAAAAATATTATCATCGAAGGCGTGATGGAGGACAGGAGAAAGTTGCAGTCATTCCGTGGCGGCCACAAGGCGCCCTGTCACTTCTGGCCGCAAACCCGGCCGCCCCCGAGGGCGCCTTCCCCAGGGGGCCGAGCCCCCGCTGTCGGGCCCTCTCTCCCTGCCCCCTCCATCACGCCCAAAGTGCCCGGCTCCCTCGGGCAACAGCGGCCGCATCCCCGGGCGCAGCGGCGCCTGTTCGGGGCGGCC
>VXBX01009334.1:165797-215325 GCA_013400415.1 Scytalopus superciliaris | reverse complement strand
CGGAGCCGGGCGCGGGGCGCGGGGCGGCCGGGGGTGCCCGGCCCGGCTCGGCGCTGTCCCGGCAGCAGCGGCAGCAGCAGCAGCATCTCCAGCATCTCCATCTCCCCCGGGCGCTGTCGGGCGCCCGCCGCGCCCCGGTGCGGCTCTGTTCCCGGACGGGACGGTGTGGAACCGAGGCTCGGGGGGCCCGGGAGCAGCTGATGTCCCGAGGGAGAAGGCTTTGCTCGCCAGCCCTGCGGAGCAGGAGCCGTGTGCCAGGCCCACCGGGCTGGGCACCAACCCCGGCGCGGGCATCTTTCGAAACGTTCCTCTCTGCCTCGAGTTTAGAGACTGAAGTCAAAATTTAGCTGAAGGTAAACACATTTTTCAGGTTTTCCTTCCTCAAATCTAACATCGTCGTAACTGAGAATGTGAGATGCATGGAAAGTCAGTTCTGGAACGAAGCTTACTAATTTACCAGTGGCACTCAGGTATAACAATAACTTTTGATTACTTAAAAAAACCTCACGGGTTGCAGACAGATTGCATTTTGCACAGATGAAGAATATATTCATCAGCCAGGCATGGCACTCTTTTTGTGGTTGCTGTGTGGAGGCATCCTGGCCATCTACTAACCTACTTTCCCCCTCTCTTTGAAAATGACAGGAATAGATTACTAATGCTGGATTGCAGTTCTGTGCACAACACACATATTACTAATTCTGTCTCTTCCTTTTAAAGTGACATCTGTCAAATTATCTAAGATCTTCACCTCCCACAAGTATGCAGCATAGCTGCAAGTTTCCTTGCAATTTGATATTAACTGAAAGTAAAAATTATTTTGTTTACTTGCTAAGCTAGTCTGTTCCAGGACATATATTCAGTAACAGCTATACAATTTTTTTTTTTTGGCAGAAAGATGTGATTTGATATTTCAAACAAGACTTGTTTTTGAAGATTTTATCCTAAAGAAGACTTCTCAGACTTTACCTAAGCAAATTACACCAGGAAATTGCCAGTACATGGCCATGAAGTAAAACTGTGCTAGTTCATTCTGACTGCAATATTAATATTTAGCAGCTGACTTAGAATATTCTTGCAAGGTTAAAACCAGAACATACTTATAATCCCAGAATCCATGTAACAGCAAAGTGAGCATGCACCTTGTTTCCTGGTGAGTTTATCCTGCTACAGCATGCTGCTTTTAAAATCTGCCAGGTAATAAGCAGTAAGTTAAAAGTTGGCTTTGTTTATAACCATTTGCACCCACTTATAAAGTGGATGCTACCCGTGCAAAAGCAGACATAGGCAAGCATTCTTTCTGTCAGCTTTGCTTACAAACTGTTGCCTACAAGTCATTCCACCAATAGGGTTGAGACTTCCTGTTTAAATAAAGCATCAGTTGCTTTGATTAGGGGAACAGGACATGAAGAAGGTCGAGTCATTACTTCTTTTATCAGACATGCACTTTAAAAATGCTGAGGTGTCTTTTAAACTGTAATATACTGACACTATGAAAAGTAATCAAATTTTTGCAATCTTGTGTTAGAAGACATCTCACTGAGGGACAAGGAGGAAGTGGCATGTACTGCAGGACTCCCCATGAGAGCACAGTACCTGCTGCAAAATACAGGTTGGGTCTATATCTCTTGGTTATGTGAGATGTAGATTGAAAGCAGAGCATGAATTATATAGATCATCTCCAGATGGGACAACCTATATAACTTCAAAAATACATGGAGCTGAGTATATTTCCACTCTGTAGTTCATAGAAAACTACTTTCTTACTGAGTGAGAGGTGACACTGATTTTAAGGTAACCCTTTATTTGTGAAGCCACATTGCTTCAGTGTTACCAATTTAATAGTATCATGTCAGGAGAGAACATCGTCAGTCGTACCTTTCAGAAATTTCAAATTTCAAAATATTTCCCTTATTAAATGCCTTTCTGGATGTACATAATGCTTTTCTTTGAATGCCCTCCCTGTCTTTGTTTTGCAATAAAACTTTATGATCCAGTGGCCAGATAGATGATCTTTCTCTCACACTGGTGAGCAGTCTGTCGGTGTCACCCATCCAAAATGTTAAAAGCTAAATCCAACTCAAAAAGTACTGAGTAAGCATTACTCATTCTTTTAAAAAATATAATAGATACTAAATCTTTCTTTTTGCCTTCTAGTTTTTAGGAACAGAAGAATCTGCTATCAAGGTTGCCTATGTAAACACTGCATACCATTGACATCAAGCATAACTTGAGGCAGTAAATACAGGGAGATTCCCTTTCAGTGGGATTGCACTGGATAATAAGGATAAAGGTGCCACACACCTACATTCAAGGGAAAGCTTCATTCCAGGTAAAGCCCCAGAAAACTCATTTAGTTTTTCTAACTTCTAAGGAAGAGGACTTCAAAATTCAGGTCAGAACAGAGAGGAGTGAAATGCACATGTGCTGTTTTTCTCATAAGAGTGTGTCAAAGTTAGCAACGCAGTAGTAACTCTCTAATTGAGGACAGAAAAACCATAATGAATTTTCCTTATTCCAATGATAAAAAAGCTAAGCAACAAAAAAAAATCCTGAAAAACATGAAAACCATTAGAGCTTTCAACTTTGCCACAGGAACTATTTGTGCAAGAAACTTTTATCACAGTAAATTCACAATCACTAGGAAGTAAGATAAGTTAACTGTCAGGTAGCAAAGGAAAGCATTTGAAGGAAAGAATTGATGAATAGTGACAATAAGGAAGATTATAGCAAGAGTGAGTTTTTTGACATCTGCATGGCATCTATAAAGATAACCGTGCACTCCAGTCAGGTGTCAGTTACAGAACTTTCACATATATCCTTTACAGAACAGACATAATTTCAGACATTGCATGTAAAATCCAGAGTTTATCCCAGAAGTTTTTGAGGAAGAAAATGCTGTCATTGTGGGACCAGAGAGATTACAGTTTCTTCCCTTCTCTGAGACCTTCACTACTCACAGGCACCAAATACATTTTGGTGTCCTCATGAAAGATATGTATCTAACAACATCAAATAATACATGTTCTTAGTAACTGGGCATGCCTCTCTTTTTCCCACCAAAATCAATTTGGTGTTAGCTACCTTAGCTTTCATGCAAGTAGCAGATACTGCAATAGTGGGGCACAGCGACTGACCGTGTCAGGTAACTGATTGATTATATGAATAACATACATTTGCATAGAGGTTCTAAATAACGTATTTTTTAAATTATGTCAGTACTTAGAAGGAAGCCCTCAGATTCACAAGATGATTGGAGGAATTAGAGGTAGAAGAGGAACTTGAATTAGCAGGCTTGTACTTTCAGGAAGAAAAGTCAAGACTTTCCAGAGTTACGATAAATGACAACATCCTTGGAAAAGTACTAAACTATACACTTCCAAACTTAAATCAGTCTCTCTGAGCTAGAAATCAGGGAAATGTCAGGAATCAGAGATCATTAGGATCTTTACTTCTGATGCTTTTGGCATCTATTTTCTTCATTGGCTACTTTTGGTTAAGAGTTCTAAAATATGCCCAACAAGGGTATTATGTCTCTTCTTTTTACCTTTTCTTGGACTTGGCACAAGACAGTAGAGCGACCCAGACTTGTTAGTATCCTTTTATGTAGCCCATCGATTATTTTTAATGCCAGTGAAACTGAGGTTTTGTTTGTTATGATGGCTTCAAATTCTTTGTTAGTTCCCTGTCATCCTAGCAATGGATAATAGACCCAAAGCAGTATTTTCTTAAAGCATAAGCTATCACAGTATGCCTCATTGTAAATTTGCCAATATTTATGAATTTTATACATAGAAATATGTGTACACATACACTCACCTATCCCATATATAGAAAGACATACACACCCCCTATAACGATGCCAACACCAGCAGCCAATCTGATTTAACTAGCATAGTAGAAACATATTCTTATAACTGAATAAACACACTGGTACAGCAGCTTGTGCAGAAAATGCCTAAATTATTTCATCATCAAAATGATGTATTTATGACATTTCTAGGTTAGATGGAATGTAGTATGCTGGGAAAACATAACTTGGGAGAAGAAAAAACTGTTTTCTGTCTTGGTGAATGCTGGAAGTTTGTAGCTCAAACACCTCTGTCCTTCTCCTGACACAGCTGAGTACATGTATGGACCCTTCTTGTATCAGGCCAATGTGCTCCTGGCCAGTCTGGGCTGGGATAACGACTTAAATCTTCCAGTCTGTGTTCTGTAGCTCAGAAGATTCAAAATGCAGTTTTGGCACAACTACAAAGTAAAATGCCAACTGACTGTGACAGGAAGTGCATTGCAGTGATAGAACACCATCTCAGATTGTAACAGCTCCTGCACCTAATTCTCACAAACCATTTCTATTTATGAGCAAATAGGAATGTTGCAATTGCATTAACATTATTTTTCACGTTTAGTTAAAGTTTTCTAAAACTGATTTAGTGCAATAACATTGTTATAGGAAAAAGTTACTTTGACCTTGATTAAATCAATTTTGAGGCTCACTGAATTAGACCTGTCTCCTTGAGCCATATACTGCACTACATGCTTTATAATTTTTTTAATATAGCACTTGCTAGCAACTCTGAGTTGCAAGGTAACAAAAACACACACAAAAAATATACTAGCAAAAATATCTTCCCTAAATATACCAGCATATCAAAATGCAGAGGCTAAAATGAAAACAATGATTTCACATTAAGCCTACGTTTAAGAAATAGACAAAAACACCACGTAAGCACATATCTATTTTTATCACTCATGTAATTGTCATAAACTGCATTTACTACACCTTTGATGTCATCACCATCAGTCAGATCCAGTGATTCGCTCTAGCGATTTTTGCTCCAAATCTCCGAGAGGCCTGCAAACAGCTTCTCTTCAAACCAAACACAAAAATTAAACAGAATTTGGTTTTTTTACCACAGAAATGTTCCTCTTGACTTCAGCTCTAGCTACTATGATTATTAGCTGCATCCCAGTCAGAATAAAGGATCATTTTACAATCCCTCCTTGTGTATGTCATTTTAATAAAAAAATATTTGGTTTTAAATGTTCCCAGGTAAAAAACAAATTAAAAAAATCATCCTGTTGGATGCTACATTCCATTTCTTTTTCCTCACCTGTTTTCATTTTATTACATTTCTTTTCTTCTTCTGCTCCTTGCAATCTACTTGTCTGCTCTTCCCTGCAATTTTTTCCTACACACAGACTATTCCTTTATGCTGCTCTCAGGTAAATAGGCCCCTCTCATCTGTCAGGCTTCCTCTCCATGTTTTTTTAAGCTCATGCTTTTGCACACATCTTTCATTCTTCTGTCTCACTCTTTACACCTTATATCTTCTTTCCCGAAGTATCTGTCTTGCCTGGAGCTTATTTTGTTGCCTTTGATTTTAAGCCATTAGAGACAGACAGTGTTTGCAGAGAGCCATGTCTGTATGTGGTTTCTAATAGCAATGGGGCATGACTTGATGCTTTCTTTTGGGCAAAAGTCATACCAGTTTAGGGTTGTTGGTTTGCTTTTTTTATAATTGTTGAATAAGCCCTTCAAATTTTGGCCACAAAACATCAACAATAAACCTGATAGATGATGAAATGTTGGATATTAAAATAACAGAATTCTAATTTACAAATTCTCTTCCTTTATTCCCTTCCAGCTCCAGATGAGCTGGTGTGCCGCCTCATTCCGTGCTGGGAATAGGAGAGCTGCTTTGCTCCATCTGATCTGACACCCACCCAGTTAGTGTCCTATCCCTTATTCTGTCCAGACACACCTCCAAGAAAAAGATAACAGCCCCACAGTCAGCAGATGTGGAACAACCTTTCTTTCAGGGTACTGAGATTTCAGACAGTTGAGGAGATAGGAGGTGAAAGGCTGTTTTGCATATTTAACTCATCAGTTAATACTTCCTGGTAAGACAAAGGTAGAAGATATAATTATAAAACCGATCACAAAACAATAAAACTAATTATGCCAAAGAAAGCATGGAGTGACACAAAAGAGCATGGGCTTCCAAAAGTGGATTTTTGTTGGCTTAGGGAATGAATGGGTGGGTAGATATTTTGGAAGGAATTCTTAACAAAATGGGAGCATAGGAGAGCCGACAGTTACTGAAAGAAGTGTATTAAAGGCACAGCAGCAGACTACCCTGATGCAAAGTAAGCCCTGAAAGAGAGCAGCAAGGCTTCATCAGGAGCTATTTGGTTAGCTCCAAATCAAGAAGGGATCATGCAAAAAAGTGAACACAAGAATGCATGACTAAAAATGAGTTTAAAAGAATAGTACACTCACAGGGGGGAACAAATCATGAAGTCTAAGAGGCAAAATGAGTTAATCTAGGAAAGGACCTAAAAGCCAGTAAAAGGTTACGCACACACAAACACACAAAGTAAGGCAGACAAAGGAAGGTTCAAAACTGGTATCTAATTAAAAGACAGCAAATAATGTGACACAGAATACTGAAATATTCAGTGCTCTTTTTTGCCTAATGTATCTATAAAATATGTCGGTGTCTGACATGCAAAGCAATTCATTTTAACAAAGGCCCAAGACACACAGACCAGAAAAAGGAAGGAATGGGTTAAGCAATATTAAGAAATGCCAGTTTCCAATCCTGCTGACTTAAATGTGTAGTTCAGAAAGCAGTGGATAAAGCCTGCCTCCCTGTAGCCTTGTGTCTCCTGTTTGCATTAGCCCAGAGCAAAAAGTCTGACTGAAATTTATGGCTGGAATATTCATAACATTCTTCTGTGAGTTTTCCAGTGCCTGATATCAGGGTTTCATTTACACTGAATTCCTTGTTGCCATGAAAGACTCTCTATTTACCTGCTCATTTTCACAAGATCTGTAGAAATGTAGTACCTTTGAGACCACCCTATTCAGTCCAGGTCAGCTGGCGAGTGAACAGCAAGTTCAAAAGGCATGGTGTGATCTGACTGGTCATACATGTGATATAAACTGTGTTTCCATAGGAAAATGTGCTAAAAATTACCCCAGAGCACTTAAAAGATAAGATAATCTCTGCATGACAATGTGGGGGGTGGGGGAGGAGGGGGGTTTTGGTGGGTTTTTTGTTTTGGTCTGGGTTTTTTGAGAATTCATGAAATGCAAGGGAGGTCCTGCAAGAAAGGATGAAAATACTGCCTGCCTTAGGAAATAAAGTTCAATTGACCTAACTTGCATAAATAACTTCATCCATCTCTGAGGGATACTATCATAGGTTATTAGGCAGTTAGTGCATAGGCATGAAGATATCAATATGACAGAAAACAATCAAGTAGCAAGACTTTAAAATGTAATCTTAGGATCATTATTGTGTCAAGCCTCTCCAATTTCCTTCCCAGAAAGGGCAGCAGGCCTATTGAATAAGAAGGAAGCAGTAAATGTGGCATCTATACTTTAACAAAGCTTTCAGTTGGGTCCTCTCTAACTTTTCCTGCAATACAAAAAATTATATAGACAAAATCAACAGCTGACATTTAAGTTGTTAAGTATTTCTCCCAAACAGTATTTATCAACAGTTTCCTGACAGAGTAGGATGGCACTGCAGTAGCATGTTTCAGGGATTTCTCATCCATCCTATTCGATTTTTCACTGGATAATAAAACAGAGACTAAACATGGAATATTTGCAAAAATCTGGAAGGGGGTTGCAAATACATAGGAAAGCAGATTAGAATCCAAAATATTTAGCTAATGTGAGAAACAGTATAATTGCAACAAACTCATACTAGACAGACAGAAATCAAGTACTACCCATGACAAAAATAAAATAGAGTATATTAATATAACCTGATGATGCTTTAACAAGGCAATAGGATTGCAAAGAAGGATAGGAAGGCTAAAATGAATTTCAAACTAAATATGAGTCAACAACATGATGATGTTGCAGAAAGGCATTTTGCATTCCAGGATGTATTAGGAAGTGTGCAGTATGTGAGATGCAGGACCTAATTATTTTGCAATCTCCAGTGCTGCTCGGGCCTCAGCTGGAGCATTCTGTGCAATTTTGAGCAATGCACTCCAAGAACAATTTCAACAATTTGGATGGAGTTGAAATCAACAAGAATGGTAAGTTATTTTGAAAATACGATTTACAAGGAAAGGTTTTTTGAAGGACTGGAGCTTGGCTTCCTCAGAAAAAGAGGACTGAAGGGAAAATGCATATTTTAAAAGGTAGCATACAGAAAGTCACGGGCAACAGATCTTTGTACCCACCTGAATTATAATAACTATGCAGCAAAGAAGAGTAGAGGACATATAAAAAATGAAACAACAACAAAAAAATCCTTTCAATTTACAGTCTAGATTAGATGGAATAGGTTTATGAGGCTGTGGAATCCCCTTCATTTAGTGTTTTTAACAGCAGCCTATACAAACATCTGTCAGGGATGACCTAGTTACCCATTTCCTGCCACAACAGGGATGCACTGGACCTCCTTTTTTTTTCTTCCCCCCACCCACCCAGAATGATTTCAGTACTGGAGAATCTGTTTCATTTAACCTGCTTGCTATAGATTAGGCAGTACAACTGTTGTGGTGAGCCAAGGCCTCAGTAAAATAAAACAAACCTCCACATAAAATAAAAAGTAATTTTGAAAATGAAAAAATAAAGAAAACTAACTTCAGCAATTTTTAAAGATAAATATGTCAAAAAAGTTACTCTTTATTTATTACTTTATTTCTCACAATACAGTTCCATTGTCCAAAATACACATTTTACAACCATTAAGAAGTCAAATTGACGTTTTGAATTCTTTTAAAATAACCAGGGTAGTAAAAGGTATTTTGATGTTAAATCTTAATTTTAATCTGGCTTTATTTAAAGAGAAGATGTATCAATGATTTTCACTGTGAAAGAGAAGTGATACATCAAATACAGGAAAACAACTCACCGAAAAACAGTGACTGGAGCTCTGTCAGCACCTCAGGGACATGATGGTATCATAAACACACACTGCACAAGAGCTTTTCTCTTGTGCTGAAGATGCTGTCATCAGAAACCTGTGTTTATCCACAGTAGCCTTTGGTATCACATTTACCCGTACTGAGATAACATCACGCTGTGCACATGCACAGAGGCACCAAGTGTCAAGCTATAGTTACAGTCGATCTGATGACACTTTCATCCTGAGAGCTAATGCAGCTTCTTTTAAAGAAACCAAAACATCATTTATGATGAAATCTTCGTGACTATTTAACTTTTAGACTATTTCTAAGAGTTAATTAAAAAAAAACATATTTCTTTTTTCATAACTACCAAAAAGGCCTCTTCCACTTTTCTAAAAAATTCTGTTCCAGAATACTATTCAGAAGTATTTATTTAAAATTACTTTCTTAGAATTCTAAAATGGTTATGTTTTCAGACCAAGCTTGTAGTTTACAAAACATACATAGCATAAGAGGGTTTTCGTGTGTTCTAACCCACCAATGAAGAAAAGAATCCAGCTCTTACTACTGGCCTGCAGTGGGATGAAAGGAAACAAGTTGGTAAACCACAGACATCTGGTTCAAAATACAGGATATGTGGCCAAAGGCCTTAGCATGTTCTATATTACCATGATCCCCATGAACTTTTCCAAAATAGTGTGAAGTATCAGAACTACACTAAATGGTAATTTATCCAAGATCAGTGTAATTCTTCTGCTTGGCTATCCCATTTCTGTAGACAGGCATGGTGTGTTTCCTAGGTGAAAAGGATCTGAGAAGGAATTCACTGAAATAGCAAGACAAGAAAAAAAAAAGCCATTGCTTCAGTTGGTGGATGACATTCATGAGGCAACTGAGGAGATTAGCTTTACTTTCCAGTCTTAACACAATTGCATGCTGGATTTTTACAATGCAAAAATGTGAGCAGGAGGATATTACAGGAACACTGACATATACCAATGACTTTTTCATTTTCTGGACTGGATTTTTGATTGTCCTGCCTGCCAATATAGGGGGTTTTCTTCCCCTTCCCAACCTTGCTTAAAGCATGAAGAGATATGAACTAGATAATGTAAGAATTAGCATAACTCTTCGGGAAATACTGAGAAGAAAGTACAATAGTTGTGCCTGTAAAAGTAAGTTCTTATGCATGCAAAAAACCAAATGTATACAACCAGCTGTGCAGTTTCTACCTACAAAGTGAAAGTCTGTGCCTATAAATATATGTTTTTGTGGCTGCAATGTATGTACAATTGCTTCTTTTTAAACCAGCTCGAATTGAAATTGAATTTTAGGCCTTCCCATTTTTCCACCCTCTGGTATAATACTGCATATAGAATGAATGGCATCATAAGGGAATTTGTTTGTATCTCATTTCTTTTTTTTCACCAAATTGTATTCCCAGACTGTTCCCAGCAGCTGTTCATCTAATTCCTCAGCAAGAACCATATTCAACAAGATTATACTGCTTTCATTAGTCCCCTTCGGAGAAGCAGAGGAAGAGTAGAAAAGTAGAAGAGCTAAGAATGCAATAAGTGAGCATATAGGAAAACACAAAATTCCCACAGTCCTGCAACTCAGTTAAACCTTAGTTACAGGCAAAACACCACAAACTGCCCTTTGATGTGTTAATTGAAATTTAGCTTTCCACATGGTCCCATTTTCTTCTCAACACAAGGGACACTAGCTGCTCTTGAGAAAGAAAAAAATTAAATGCCTGTCATATAGTTTTTCCTTGCTTACTTCAAGAACAAAGGGTTAAGACAGGCATTGAAAAAGCATCCAAGAGATTAGATAAACAAATAAAAATGCTTATGTATGTGTGTATATGTGCATGATGATAAGACAATTCCTATACATCTTTCCTTCTCCCCTTACTGCAAGGCAGACAAAAAACAGTGTCAAGCCTGTTAGGCCTCCTCCCTTTCTTTTCTGCTACAGCTTTCAGTAGGCACAATGCTTATTAGTACCACAACAAGCAACGATTTTGTAGTTCAAATGAATCACATCTTCTGGGGTGTAATCAATGGCTAAATCAAAAAAAAAAAAAAGGAAAGGTCGTAAGTTAAGGACTCAAACTGCAAACCGACCCAGAAAGGAACAGTAGATGTTAAACATGCCACAATATGTAGAGATAACATCGACTCTTATCTGCATCTAATCAAAGAAGCTCAAAGATCAAACCAGACACATTCATCTCTTGCTTGCAATTTGCTCTATGGCAGCCCAGCAGTGTTTCACACAAGTATTAACAATCACAAAAAATACAGATGGAAAAGAATTCTGCATGTCCTTCAGTCAATGCAGGATTTTTCATTTTGTATTTTTCTCTTTTTGGTTCAGTATCAAGCACTGGAGATTTTTAGTGGTGGATCAGCAGCCCAGTAGCTCTCAATATGCTGGAGGATTCTTCATTATGGTCTGGCAGTGTTAGCTTTGCTGATTTTTCTAGAAGGCAGAAGAGGGTTTTTCACTGCACCTCATTAGCCTTCTATTTCTCCAATAAATACTAAGAGGGTTGGATTCATCATTCTGGCCAATTTTAGTAGGAAGCAGTTACTGTCCACTAATAATAATAAATATTTATATTTGCAGAGTTGTTTTCTCTGTTAAGTTACATCTTGACCCATAGCTGTTCTTTTCACAAACAATCCACATTCGTTGTACATTTGCAAAAGTCAGTATCAGTATGCAGATACTGTAGCATATTTTGAGGATGTCCTGTTGCTGTCTGTGCAATTTATGTCCTCCATTATGACCTTATTTTGAGATAGCTTATATTTCCCATCTATGTTATATTTCAATCCCCCTTTTTCAGATTGTCTCCTATTTGTTGGCCCTGTGCTGGTAATGAAGTGTCTCTAACTGGATGCTTTCAGTCTGGTCTGACAGATGTATGCCAAGATGAATCTAGTGTCATAGTTCGTATATTAGAGAAAAAAAAAAATCAAAACTGCATCCTCCACAGCCTTGATTAAGGGACACCTTGAATCCCTAAGGCATTTTGGGGCATCCTGCTAAAGATATTCCCTGTAAAAATAGGAAAATTTAATCTATTGCACATAGTATAAAAAGCCAAGTACTGGAAATATACAGCACATTGCCTGAAACACACGAGCATGAAATGAGGCAATGAAGTGGTCTCACTGTGCCAAGCTGAGTATCTCAGGATGTTGACATCTAATACCACAATGCAGAACTTGAGTAAAACTTCCAGTACTTTGTCACCTCACCCTACTGTTCTATTGCCTTCTGGTTTGATACATATAATTTTTTTTTCACTTTATTTTTCAAATTATTCCATTAAATCCTTTTCTTCCCTTCTCGAGTTCTCTCTATCATGTACACACACTCCTTCAAGAGTTTTCCTATTTGCAGTTAAGACATTTCAAGTTTCTCAGGGAAGATCATTGCAAAAAAATTCCGGGCCATCTTTAGTATCTTTAGTCTTGTTTTGCCTTTTATAGTGACAGAAAAATTCCCTAACAGAGACAACAGCCGCTGCTGAGCTTAAAGCTACAAGGCACCACTTGATTTGAGAGTCAGCTGATTTTAAGTGTGCAAATACAGGCAGGGAAAAACTGACTGGTCTCAGAGCCTCCTTAATTTGGCAGAGGATATTACACACTGCACTGAAGCACCCATTATGGCTCTATTCCTGCATATGTGTATAAGCTCAGCAGAAGGTGATCTCCATTGCTCTGGCAGGAGGCACCCAGACACTATTCAGAGAAAGAACAAGTGCTTCCATGTTATTAATCGAGCTGAGAGAGGCAATCAGAAGTACAAAGTGGAGATCTCAGTTCTTAGGGAGAGGCTGAATTAAATTTCCAAATACTCTAATAAGTATCTGGGGAGCTGCAGGAAACTATTACGCAATATAATTTTATCTACAGGATTCATTCTCATCAAACACATCGAAGGGTTATTTTCTTAGCTGACATCAAAACAGCCCTATCAAAAACAGTATGTTAACCCTGCCAGGAAGATATGTAGGAGCAGTCTTCAATCCATCACTTGTAGGCAATGTACTGGCCCCAAAGACCCTCTGCAATGCTGCTGATGGCCAAGCACACCATCTACTGAGCAGTGGGTCAGTGAAGATTCGGATCCCCATCAAGAGTCTTTCCTTCTTTCATGATGTGTACAATACCTCCCAGAAATGTGTGCATGAGAATATCTGCTTTACAAAAGGCAAGACCTGAGGACAGGACACTAATACAGAACTAGACAGAACCAAAAAAAAGAGCTGAAAAATTAAACAGTGCCTTGAAGGGTTTCAAAACTTAGTTATAAATGGCATGCTTTATTAATAAAAATCAAAGAAGCTTTACCACATCTGACATTCTGTAGAGAGTTTAAAAATAAAATACTAAGCACAGTTCCATAAAGAACTCTAACTCATCTTGAGTCTACTTCATTCAAGTTTGAAGAAAATAATCTTATACAAACTCAAAAAGCTGGTGACTAACATTAATACACTGATCATCAGGATACTCACAGCAGCTATTATTGACTAGGGATGTCATTCAGTGTTATCCTTCCCATCCTATTGCATTGATGATATGCTGGTAGAAGCTGTATTTTATGCTTTAGCTTTCCTAGGAAAGCACAGCTGTACCTTAGGAGTAAAACTATGATCATCCTGAAGTCAGTAGTAAGTTCTCATTAGAATCATAGACCTTTCAAGGTCATCAGTTCAACTATTAGCCTAGCATTATAAATAGGGCTAGAATTTCACAGTAGGAGTTATTATATGGAGAGATACACTAATCCTTTATTTCTTATCTCTTTCTAGGGAAAACTTATTTTCACTTTTGCAAAATCTTATATAAAACTCAATACCAACACACAAAAAAGGATGTCTATCAGAATTGACCACTAAAAGACAATGCATCTCATCTTCTGCCTTCCAAAGACAGATTCACCATTCACGTTCAGCTGTCATAGAAACAACTGTGTCTCAGATGAAAGGATTCAGTCAAGGTTCAAGGATTCTAGGGAAGCAAAGAGAACACAGTATGCTATCAGTTTACCTGTTATTCATGTACTTCATAAAGCTCACAGACCTCAGGAACAGCTGAAACATTTGTTTCATTGTCAACAAAACTTAACCTTAAACCACTACAACCAGTCATAAGACTCATATGGACAACTCTGTACACAATTTGCATCTTTTTTCCACAGAAAGTCCTAACCAATTTTCCTATGAGACAATTCCATGTCAGGTAGGAAGGGTTAGTGCCTTATAACACCCAGGGCTCTTTTAGCTGCTTGCCTTCTAACAACCAGTATAATTGTGCCTAATTTTTTATTTTAAATGGAGACTACCTGCTTCCCATAATAATGGTCCTTCGTTAGAGGACCTATTCCATCATGATTTATATGATACCTATGCAAGTACCCACTGGGAGTTGTACTTTGAATAATAAATGTAACTTTCTTTGTTCCATACAGATTTTGTGCCAGTTCCATCTCCTTTTCACTTATTCTAGGCACTATTTTGATCTTCTTTTTGATGATAGTACCACAGTATACTCATAAATTCATATGCCAAGTTATTAAAAAGTAAAAAAAAAAAAAAAATCCAAGGAAGTTATGAAATACCCTATAAAACTTGCTCCAAATTAAGTTTTTAGATCCTCAAGGGTAAAGGATAATCCATGGTCAATTGCATATACTCATTTATTTGCAACAACATTTAGAGGCAAACAAAATAGCAGCAAGACATTTCTGCACATTAGTTTCTTTTTTCCATTCTATTTTTTTATGTATTTTCATATTGTCTCCTGACCATGCCTCAGGCATGCATAAAGCAACATAACGGCTGTCTCTGCAGTTCTATGATTCTGTCTGTGTGGAGCTGGGAAGGAGCAAGTCAATTTGTTTTGGTTTGGAATTTTTAGTTCATTTTACATACACATGCACACAAATAAGGGTACTTATATTCCTTATCTGTAGTTTCTGAGACAGAACTGAGCCGTTTCGAAAGAAAAGCTCTGTTCTCACATGGTCAGGCTTTGCTATTACTGCGGAAAAATCCATTGTTCTAGATTACCTACATTTCATTTCTGAGCTTTAGTAGATCCCTTAAATACTGCAAATGCCATTCTTGGAGTGCCTAGAGAAAATAGAGCAGAATACTGACACCAATTTATTATTCTTTGAATAGGTACAGCAAAGAACAGAAGTCAGATGGGCTGTATCCTCCACCTCCGAGAATACACAGCACCATTCTGCGGTAGCCGCAAGTCTTAGTACCAACATGACAGCCATGTGTGTTACATTTCACCCTCACTCTAACCCAGCCATGAGCTAACAATGAGTTAACAATGATGATTATTCCCCAGGATGGGGTAATTTCCTACACAGCTTCATAACCAGTTACAGTTAAGCAGCTGTATTGGATTCAAGGATTGCAGCCATGCTTTTTTTGCTGATGTGACAGGCACAAAGTATCCAGGTTGTTTGAGAAGCCTTTGTTTATATACAGCTTTAGTGGATCATTATTATGGTGGTTATCTTATCCACGGCTCTCATTATTTGGTCCTGATGCTTACTGATGGCAAACTGTTTACTGGATAGCTTCCTGGCATGAGATTCAGCAATATGAAAGCAAAGACTACATAGGAATTTTCTGAGAAAAAGTTGTAATTCCCTCTTTTATAGAAGCTTTCAATTTTCAGTACTGTCATTCCAAACTCTAGCCCTTCTACCTGCATGTGGTAAAGTGTAAGATTCCTTTTGGCAAGGAATGCTGCAGAGCAGTGGAAGACAAAGCTCCATCTGGGGACCAGGGCACCAATAATTGAGGCTAACCCACATTCAGAATAACTCAGGAGATCCCAGACTGAAGCTCAAAAGAACAGTTGCACTGTTATTGCAAAGTTCCCCTAGAGTGTGAGAGCAGAGTTCACAAAGATACTAGCTTCTTCCTGCTTTTCAGGATCAGAACCAAACTATCACCCTTCCCTTAATACAAACAAGCAGTTATTGCTATGACTAAACTAAAAAACACTACCTACAATCAAATGAGTCTAATGCTGGGTATATTAACATAGGATATTAAATCCCTAATCTCTGTTGGTGATTTGGGTTTTTTTTTTCCACAAAGCACTTCTCAAGTGTAATTTGCAAACAAGATTCATGTCTGATTTCATTATAATTTTGCTTCTGCATAAAAATCACAAACAAATCCCAAAACATTATAGGTCTCAAGCACCTTGTTAAATACTACCTTGCCCATAAAGTCTTTGTACGAGACACCTGAGAGATCTACACAAAAATGCTGAAACAGAAAGGGACTGAAATGAGTGTATACTATAGAGGTCCCATCTACACAGAAGGATTTCTCTTATACTTCTAATGAAGTATTTTATGTAATCCCCAAGGCAAAACTTCTCACGACCACTATCTGCAGGAAGAATTTACTGTCAACGTATACTGTACACTGAAGGAACAAAATTAGCTTGGTCCATATTCACACAAACCCCTCAGCTCCTTAAGACACTCATTTTCAAAGTATTTTTGTCCAGTGAAATGAGCATTGTTTCAAGTTTCTTTATGGCAGGTCAGTAGAATCAAAATGAAGGCATGTTTGCTCACCACTCAAGGCATTTGCCTTCTTTTTAATTTCTCACGGGAACAAGAAGTATATTCAGCTTTTCCTCCTTTAGCACCACACTCTGCCCTTGCAGAAGATTACTGAAACATGAATTTGAGAAGGCTGTTTCAAGCAGAACCATGTTCCTATGTATAGGAATGATGTTAATTCCTGTCACTCTGAACATCCAAGTGAGATTGTTGTTAAAGCTGCTTCTAAAGGACCACGGGAATTTGTGCCATTCAGTTCAATGACTTTCACCACCTCTATTAGACTAAACATAAATGTAATATAGCCAAGCCAGATTCCAAAGGTTAGTCTTTCATTTAGGCAAAATACTGGAGATGCAAAAGCTGTGTAGCATTTACAGGAATCTAGCATGGATTCAATAAACCAATTGAACACGAAAGGAACATCCTTTCTAAATGCAAATTATTCAGGTGCAATTTGAGTTCCTTAAAGGTTACTCTTCAGTTCCTTCTCCCTGTCTAATAAATGAGAATACAGAACAGCTTAGTTTCCTTTTTCAAAATTCTGCGTATTAAGTCATTCTGCTGCTTCTATTACAGGCCTTTTCTGTATGAAGCAGATACAGACTCTGCACTGCTTCAGTCCTGTGACTGCTGAACACCAACATTAATATTTTACTAAAGCACTTCTGAGAAGAACTTAAAAACTAATTTAAAAAGCAAGTCTAACAACACAGCAATGCACAGATATACACAAGCTGCAGCATTTTTTCTTTCCTTTTCATTTTGCCAAAAGATTCTACATTTTCCTGTATGGAAGAGTAAATCCACAAATACCAAGAAGGTCCTAGAAAATGTAGCCCAACAACTCTTGATGCTGCACTCATCAAAGTGTCAACAGATCTACCTGAACAGCTATGCACAGTAGCTCTAGATCTGAATATGAAATTTCTTTATGATGAGATTGTGTCTTAAGTGAAGTCTGTGGCCAAACTTTTACTTGGTTCCTGTGCATCAGAACAATATTTGTTGTATCATTTTTGAGGCAGGGTCTTAGGAATCACATGAAAGAAAAAATATTTTATTACATTATATATTATATTATCACGTGTCATAGGAGAGATGCTCTCTCCAAGAGGGACTATATTTGTGCATAAATTAAACACTGCATAATAGCCACAGTCTAGGAAGATGCTGTGGGCCCTTTGTGGCATTGCACATTCATTAGAGAAATCTGCAAGTATATTTTATACGTAAAATTTGCCTTTTCTATGGAAATTTAATTTCATCACAACTCATACAGCAGAATTTTCAGAATTAAAAGGAATGAATGAAACTTCAGGGCCTTCAGATGAAGAAAAGACTGGTTGAAAATGGCATTGATTTTCACAAGAAAACAAAACCTGAATGATACTACTGTGAACTACTGCTACGTCACTGGGTTTAGCTCACTGTTAAAGACAGAGGGGAGTCACTTCCACTGGAGAAAGAAGCGCTAGCACTTTTGTGGATACAGGAAATCTCATCCATTATATATTAATAGTAGCATGCATGAAATAACTAGTGGTTTTAATGTTGTAGGCAAAAAACAGACAAATAATAGTAAGAAAGTCAATTAAGAAGAAGAGACACATTCTGGTTTTGATTCTGTGCAAAGACAGCACCCAAAATAAAGATTACAATAAAGACTGGCAATAAAGTTCCAAATGAATACCTTCAGCATACCATGCATAATTTAGGATTCAGTCCTCTCCAAAGAACATGCCAGAAAGTCCTGATAAAATAGGTAAAATAGGCTGGATAATAAACATTTACTGATTTTTCTCCTAGCGGAATAAACCAGGACTTTCTTGCTTTCTTTATATCTATCACAGGCAGCAAAAAGACACTTGTAGGTCACATATTAGGCATTTGTCTTCTGGAGCCCAGAGATCTTGACTCCACCTACATGCTGCTGAGAAACAAGATGAGAGCAACAGACAAGATGTCTATGGCCAGGGGCAGACCTTTTAAGACAAGTGTCAGTACAGTCCTCCACCCTGGTTTAATCAGAAAAAGATTCTTCTCATCATGCTGCTGTAATACTGTCAAGAACCCAGTTTTTGTTGTAAAATCATCTGTCTTAGTCTTATGTCAGTTGGAAGGAAACTGATAAAATTAATTTTGAGCTAGAAGCAAATAAAACCCAGTCTTTTCAAAATTTAACACGAGTTGCTAACTTGTGGTTTTATAACTCACACATAGCTGACTAACTTGAAACCTCAAACTTTGCATGTTTTAAGTTCTCATAGAAAATGAGGGCAGAGTCTCATTTTGAAGATCGCATCTTATAGCAAGGTAATGACTTTTCTTTTTGACTGATGAATCAGCTGCACATGAACTGCCACTGCACAAAAGCACTGCATGTTGGATGCAATGGCTAGAGCTTTGTCGCTTAACATAGCTGCAGGTTTTTTGCACCCTGTTCTGTTCCCAGCTATTCCACCTACAAAAATAGCTCTTAAAATACATTGTACATACCGAGGATGAAGGTTTGACTCAAAATTTCAAGAAAAAACCCTATTTTTCCTCAAAACAGTCTTTCCTCTGCTGCCTTGAACTTACTAGATAACCTTTCCTAGATTCAGAGTCACCAAGAGTTTTGCTTACTCGCACTGTAAATGACCTAAATAACAAAGCATTCTCTCCACTCAGAGCAGAGCCAGGCACTGGCATGCCCCAGGCCAGAGCTGGCATGCCAGAACCTCCTCACAGCTTGTTCAGGGACTCACTGTCCTGCAAGACCTTGGTAGCTCAGTGGGGAGATGGCACCTGTGCTGCACATGCTCTGCGTAGGGATCCATACATAGGGAAGCAGAGGAGATTGCACCAGCAGGTGCGATGGCTGGGCCTGCCCTGGCAGAGCTGTGGTGCCACTGCTGGCAATGCACGTGCCTCACCAAACTGACATGACTGTTGATCAGGCAGGATGTCTCCCTCTTTACCCCACGTTTTCAGGCAACAAAGCACTCAGCAAGCATTTCTTCAGGATCTACGCAGAAGGCACAGAAATGCTGTCAAAATAAAACACTGAATCACCAATGCAAACCCCTGTTTTTTTAGGAAGGAGTTCCTCCTATATAACACCAGATTATACAAATTCATCTACAGTAAAAGTGAAAACACCTTTTTTAATCCCTGTTCTTTGTCACAGCACTTTGAATATCAAAGGTCCTATCTTAGCAAAGTTCCCAAAAAAGCAAACAAGCCCAGTGTGCAGAAGTTCATCAGAAATAAAAAAAACCATACCAACCTACCTACTGAATGTTGGTATATTATAGCAACAGCAGAGGTAGTATTAGTGTAAATCTCTGATAATATTTATTCAGCAAACTGACAATTTCCAGTCAGACTCCCACAAACTCACGCTCCTTACCCGCTGAAGACAACAGCAAAACTCCAGATGAAGAATCAAAATTCATCCTAAGTCTTAACCTAAGCTTCCTTAATTTAGGTTGCTCTTATGCTCCCTCCCCCAAAGTCTACTTGTTCCACCTCTTCTGCATAGAGCAAGGATTCACATGCTATCCTGACAGAGTTCTAATGCAAAGACTGAAACTTGTCACTCTTCTGTTTGTCTTTTAAAAATATTCAACTTTTAATTAATTGGTTTTTTGCCATAGGAGCTACAGTTTTTCAGGAATACGTGTAATACAAGCACAGCTTTGGTTTTGATATGAGCCTATTGCGAATGAAATCATTCATGTCACCAAATGTCCACTGTTCCCAGATTAGGGCTTTAAATGTTCACCTCTATATTTAGAAATCATAAACCAAATGGCCAGCTTTCCTGATGACTCAGCATCCATCCTGACTGCAGAAGAATGTGGATCCCCAGCAGGCCCCTTGCATAAAAGTGCTTAGAAAGTCCAAATGTGAAAGTTATGGCTTATACAGTTTTCCAGACTAAGAACAGAAAGATTTGTGTAACTTTTCTTTTACTTCTTGTCCAATATGACCATTTGTTTTAGGAAAAACTTCTAAGCAAACAGCCGTTCTCTTTTACCTTATGTTAAATGCCTATTTAAAGAATTTCGTTTTTCTCATGCCTTTAGTTGGATGCCAGCCAATTTCCATTTCTCTACCTCCCAGCCTGCTGATGTTCTCTCTCATTTATTTTTATACATACACACATATATACATATGTATATATGTATGTATGTATGTATATAATCTAAGCCCTTTAGGCCTATCTTTGGCAATAACTGTTTTGTTGTGGTTTAGTTTAGTTTTGTTTTTAAATCAGGGAATACTGAAACACTTGGCAGCACTGTCAGAGATAAAAAAGGTCGCTCTAGGCTACCCTAGGGAAAGTTTGCACGTTCATTGCTGATCTCACCAAGCAAGCTGGGCATGAAAACCACAAGGCCTGAAGTTGTCACTGTTCACATAGTTACATGTAGTCATACATGCATATTTATGTTAAACTTTGTATTTATTCACTTTATGAATACAACCAGTAATACTTAGATAATATAAGTAATATGTAAGTAGTACTCACTTACACTCCCCACTTGCGAATCTCCAAAAGCTTTATTAACATAAATCAGAAAGTAGGGTAGCTGGAAACAAGAACATGACAATTATATGAAGTATCCAAACAACATGTGTAGTATGCCTCTACTAAAAAATTTGCTGGTAACATACCAGATGTAACTGTCCTATTCTTGATCTCACATAGGGAAGAAAAATCCACTGGAAAAAGCAGTTAGTATTTGCCTGCATTACCTTCAACAATTTTTGGCTTTAAGAATGTCATTATATTTGCTTTCTTTTTTAATCTGGTGGACTGATTTAGGAAAAGAAGAATGAACAACTGTGGAAAAATGGAAGCCCAAAGCATAATATAAGTTTAGATTATATTGCTTTACTGGTATTTCTTTAGAATCACATACTGTTATGCAAAGTCTTTTGGTAATGAAATAACACAATTTCTACAAAATCTAAAACCAGAGGAAAACGTAAATATGCATTTTCACTTTCTGAAAATGCATTAAAAAAGCCATTTTTTCCCTTTTTTTCTTTTTTCCCCAATCTTCACAAACTTTGTTACTTTGACCTTCAAAGGTCTTTTAGTTTAAGAATAGGCATACTTTCTCAAAGAACTTTTGCAAGTATTTGAGAGAGAAACATAACAAATATGAATGTGTCTTAAGGATTTTATTGTAAATTATTTATTTTAATCTATCATGCTTATCTGGTTAGTTGTTAATACTTATTACCCATTACAGAATATTGTAGGATAAAAAATTCTGAATATCCTACACAAAAATATAAATGCAGATGTGTGAGCATCTTAAACCCAAACCAAATTTCAGCTCTTAAGCAAAGTAAGAGTAGCAAACAAAGTATTTTTGTACTTCCATGTTTGCAGTTTTACCTTTATAACTAGTATTAAGCACTGTCCTGGTTCAATGCCAGCCAACAACTAAGCACCACAGACCCACTTGCTCCCTTCCCACCCCATGGGATGGGAGAGAGAATCATGACAGTCAAAGCAAGAGAACTTGTGGGTTGAGGTAAAGGCAGTTCAATAGGGAAAGCAAAAGCCATGCACACAACCAAAGCTAAACAAGGAATTCATCCACCACTTCCCATGAGCAGGCAGGTGTTCAGCCATCTCCAGGACAATGGGGCTCTGCCAGCCACAACAGTGACTTGGGAAGACAAATGCTGTCCCTCCAAATGTCCCCTCCTTTCCCCTTCCTCCCTCAGCTTTCTATGCTGAGCATGACATCACATGGTCTGTAATATCCCTTTAGTCAGTTGGAGTCAGCTGTTCTGGCTGTGTCCTCTCCCAGTTTCTTGTGCACCCCCAGCCTCCTTACCGGCAGGGCAACAGAGAAGCAGAAAAGGCCTTGACACTGGGCAAGCTCTGCTCAGTTAGCAAAAACATCTCTAGATATTATCAAACTGTTTTCAGCACAAACTTAAAACATACCACCATAGCAGCCACTGTGAAGAAAATTAACTCTAGCCCAGCCCAAACCAGAACAGGTGCCAGTTAATCTGGATTCCAATTGTGAGCAACTAGTCTATATTTTGAGAACTTCAAGAGTCTTCTGGAATTACAGTGACATAAATGATGTTGGAAATTTGGGTCAATGATTCAAAGATCTTTTTTTCTTTCAGAATAACCCTGGGGCCTTTTACTAACATTGTTTCAAAGTAAAATAAATATTTACTGTTTCTGATACTCTCTTATGCCAATTGATGCAAGAAGAAAATAGTGTGGTTTAGTAGCTTGTTACATATCTTAAGTGATATAATAATACTTACATTCTTTGTAGACTGTGTACCATGCAGTTTCCTTTTCCATCTGTTTTCATTTGTTATTAAAATAAGTACATGCAAAAGAAAAAGAAATCAAACCCAAGGTTCTTGTTGACTATATTGATTCCTCATAAACTTCAGTAAAATAAAATGTACACTTATTGCCAGGATGATTTTGTTTTTCTTTCTTTGTATAAGCTAGCTCAGACTGTTTCCAATTTAAAAACCAGACCTTATTTCAGAGTTTGGTAACTATTACCGAGAATTTATTAAATTCACTAATACTCACTCTTGAATAAAAGGAGTAAATGTTTTTCTAAAATAAGATCACGAGTGTGTTTGTATCTCCAAGAAAATCATGGTCAGTGACTATGACAGCTTTGTCACACTATCTTTTCTTAACACAAACATCTCTGGTTGTTAGATCACAAAAATTTAAAAAACATTAAATGATTGATTTTGAACAGCATTGTGTGCCATCTTTGGGTTTAGCTCAGCCCGTGTGTAAACAGGCTGAGCATTGTCATTGAGAATTACACCCATTTATGCCAGAGATTAACATGCCAGGGTCTCTCTCTCTCTGAAATCACAGCTCCATTCTAAAGATGCAGCTTCTTGCTACTGTTATTTTCAAGTAAATGCACATTTAACTACAGGCTGCACCGGTAGTTTGCGGGGATAGATTAAACCTGAAGTGAGCACAGAAGATTCAACTCTGCTCCACTTCAGAGTAAAAACTGTTTCTCTGAGGGATTGTCACCCACATGCAAGTACTGGAGTGCAAACCTCCTCCTTGAAATGCCTTACAGTGCCTTTTCACTTTTCCACCCACCACTCGTTCTCATACTCTCACTGTTGAGTGTAATCAATGTCATTGGAAGCTAAGCTGCCCGATTCCTCAGAATGACATCTGACTACAGTGCTTAATAGGGAATGTACCAAACAGAGACATTAAAAATGGCAAAGCTTTTCCTAGTGTAGAATAAAAGACTAGTGGTAGGTTCAGATTCTCTAACCCCATCTGCTAAATCCTACGCTGCACAACAACCCTTTTATTTGAGTTCAAATATGCAGCTCCTCCATTTAAAGAGTGCTTGTTATCTCAGAGGAAATGGAGGCTACAGTGTGCCTGACACTAAAGAAAGAAAAAAACTAATGTTGTCTGCAATGAAACCCTCCAAAACAACCAGTCTCACCCAAGCATAATTAATCAATTGTATGCTCTTTTAGCAAACCAATTACTTTTTTTTCTTTGGCTTTTGGCTTGTCCACGTGCCAGTTTACAGTCGTAAGTGACAGGGAAGTGTGGTAAGACTGATGTCTCTCTCTCAGGCACTGTACTGAATTTGTCATTCTCTATAAAATACTAACTGCTATATGATTGCTACAGGACTACATGTCATGCCAATTAGTATCTTCTCTTTTTTTCCTACCTTTCCCCCTCTATCTTTTCTTAATTCGGTAACTGTGTCTACTGGAACCATTTTGTATTCAGGCTTATTCTCCAGCACTACTGCTAAGCAGTGTTAGGATCTCACAAAAGGTAATGAGAAAGGTTTTAGGATTGTTGTTTGGTTTAGGGTTTTTTTGGAGGCATTTTGAAATCTTTAACAGTAAATATGCAAATTTTCCCTTTCACACATATAAAAATAGAAATGGAAAGATCTAATACAACTCATTTCTGGTAACTCACCAATCTTTTAGCCTCATGAACACTTTGATTCCTTGTGTTTTTATAGGGCACATTGTATATCTTTACCAATGTAGGTTTGGTGCCTGCCAACTTGACTAATTTACCCTGCTTTTTGTATCATGTAAAGGTATAAACTAGACCTTCTACACACTAAAACATAACATTATATACCATTTTCACATTGTCTATCATTCACTTCCCTAACCTGTCTTCATAAGAAAATTCCTAGACACACAAAAAAACTTCAGTACCTATTTTTACTGCTTTTTTTTTTTTCTAGCTGAACAGGACACACTACAGAGACTCTACACTGGATTTATGCAGTAACTATAGAGCATTCTGTTTTTACATCACCTTACAAGTATTTAACATTTTGGTTGTTTTATAACTAGCAGCATGCACTAAGTCTGGTTTTTTAATGAACTTAAAATTTCATTTAGAATCAATACACAGGAATGCCTAGATTATTCTTAATTTTTTACTAAATTGTATATGTCATTCATGGGTTTTAGCCATCATTAAGATAATTCACTTGCTTTCTTAATCTTTCATTTTCCCTTCAAAATTGTAGTAACCTGATCAATAAAACATGCTCTGTAAATGAAACTATCTCATTGCTAAATCCTTTTTCACAGAAAGAATTGAGAAGATATGTTTGGCTAACATTAAGTGTATGAAGCTTCAGAACATGGCTATTAGCTTTAATATTCTTGACCTACATTATGCCTCAAATAAGCTAAATTTTCAGCCTCTTGGGTAAGTGCTCCTCTGCAACTGTGAGTATTTTAAAATAATAAAACATACTCCGTCTCTAAATTGTTGTAATCCCAGATAAAGCCTATTCTGATATTTTCCATTTAAGCTTTATTTCTAGTTTATACAAATTCATTTTAAGTTCTGTTGAACAGATGCAAGTATAGCAAAAACTGATATTGGGAGGCAATTCAACATGATAATCTGCAGATATGATCTTGATTTAAATGGGCCAACATCAGAACATATGGAGTAAATTTAATTGTTCTACCTTGACTGAACACAATCAGGATGCAGACACTTCTGTTATTCTTTTGTATTTGCTTCCCAGAAGGTTAGGAATGTAGCTTCTGTCACTATGGGGTTCTACTTGAAAAAAGGTAAAAACATTGTTCCCTAAGGAAAAAGCAAAAGCAGGTGTATCATACACTTGCCTGCACTGTTGCAAACATGTGCATAGCACATACAAACTACAGCAAATGAAACATTCTATCTTTTTAATAAATTGAAATACATTGTGCACATATGGATGAAAGACAAACCCTGTAATATTCCACCAAGATGTGAAAATACAATACCACTTGGGAAAATAAAAACTTTGAAGATAACATCTTTCTACCTCCAACCCTTACACCCAATTTCTTTCTTTACCCAGATTTCACCCTATTTCTATGACAGATAGGCCCCTTTCTCTTTTTGCCTCCACCATTTCATTTCACTTGTTTCTAGGCCCAATGTCCTCACCTTGTCACTGTGTCTCCTGTTACACATCTTCTTCATTTACAGTGCCCATGGTTTTCTGTTCCTCAGTTCCTTGTTCAATTCTGCATCTCATTCTTCTGGGTGAAGCTTCCTTAGTTCCCAGAGGAAACGCTCACTCATTGTCTGCCTCTGAGCTGCATCTTCATTTAACCCTAACCCTCCTGCATGTATGGCTCTTGCTTTCAAGTCAGACAAATTCTCCTTTTTTAGTTGCTTGGTACTAGCAAAGGGTGAGAGATGGTCACTCACCAGAGACGTTTCCTTCTCAGCTCAAAGCCCAGTCCAGGAATGACCTTTATGCTGGGAGGAGCAAGTACAACAAAGAACCTGCTAAGACACCAGTAGCAATCCATGCAGTTCTAATTGAATATATACTAACTATAATTGCATGTAGGAGACTCACACTTGTCCACATTCTGGGTGATTCTTACCAGGAGGGCACTGGGCACATAACTGATACAGAGAGACCGCCACATCCAATCCTTGTTCCAAACACGGAGAGAAGTTTACATATACTGAAAGGCAAATGACCTGTACTATTAACAATAGCAATGTTTAATATTTTTGTAGTATGTATATGTGGTTTATTTCCAAGGTTGTTTAACCACCCATCATGAATATGCTTGATGGAGAAGAAATGGTTTATATATGAACTGTCCATTATCACAAACAGCATACTTGTGTCCTGGCCAGGTTAGATGGGGCTTTGAGCAACCTGGTCTAATGGAAGGTGTCCCTGCCTGTGGCAGACTGGTTGGAACTTTAAGGTTCCTTATAAGCCAAACTGTTCTATGATCCTGTGATATTTGACTTAAAATAATTAAAAACCACAGCCAGTATCACTGTATATAATTTAGCATCTATACAATTCATTGCATTCACACAAAACCAAAACCCAGTCTGTACAGAAGGAAATAAGACTCTCTTGCTTCGATCCTAGCAATAACTCAGCCAGCAAACTTCACTGCAAACGTTTGTGTGTACAGCTTCTGTGGAAACTGCTTAGATGTCCACTGTGCACAGGAAACAGAGGAAATAAGCCATATGTCAACAGATCAAAGAGCACACTGGAGCAGTGAATGAAGTTCACACCACAAATGAAAATGAAGTAGCAAAGTGTATGTTAAGTTATTTCCACTGGTGTTTAATACAAATTTTGGGGTTGTTAGTTCTAAGCTTTTAGTCACTATTAAACAGCAGAATCAGGAGATTAGCTGAGCAGTTTCCAAGACAATAAATTTTTCCCTAGTGTTGCTAGAGTTCCTGCTGTCTCCTCATCAGACTTGCATTTGTTGTCCTTCAGATTCATTGATCTGTAGATATGACACAAGCACCTGCCTTGGTTTTGCTGGGGAAAACCCCATTTTTTTATACAAACTCATGGTTATTGACTAGATACTTCAAAATTAGGGTAGGAAAATAGGTTGGTCACTTTCTTTACTTTAGAGGTGTCTTCAACTTGCTTCAAAACTAAGCAAGATTTAAACCAGTAAGTACCCTTCTCAACTGTCCCTGTACACAAATGTAATGAAATACCAGTGGAGATGGGCAAAAAGTATACACTATTGATAAAGCAAATCAAAGCCAATGAACCCTAAGCTCAATTCTAACAAGATTACTTTTCTGTAATTGCCATTAGGAAGTCATGCTGAACAAAAATATTAAAGAAAATTTGCAATTATAAATTAAAATGTTTAGTATTTATAGAATGTGTACTTCTCTAAGTTAATTTTAGGTATGTATCTGAGTAAAGAAGTAACTTCAGATGTCAACAGTGAAACTTAGAGCCTTTTTCTATACTGGACACATTTTATTTGCAATAAATTTTTTTCCCTTCAGAAATTAACAATAAGCTATGTTAAACTGCATTTCCTATACAGTTGTTTGCATCTCTTTTCTTTCAACAATATTGTAATATTAGTTCTCACAACTAATATATATAATTTGAAATTATTTTAAAAATATGTCCTTGATTAAGCTTTTTGAAAACTGAAATGTTATGAAGCCAAAATACGGAAATTTCTGCTGATTCAGAGGTTCTTATTGGGAATGATGTCTTCTTCCATTTCTATTGCCCTTCTATGAATCTCACAACTGTTCAGACAGTGGATATCCTACACTTATAAATAGTAGCTGATCTTATTACTTCTAAAGCAGGCACCATTATTCTAAAAGAGGCAGCCAATACTTATGCTGAAAATTGTGGAAAAGAAACAGCCAATTTTGTTTAAGGCCATTAAAAATTCAGGTTTTGGTTTCTTCTGATGTCACATTTTTGTTAAACTAGCAACACAGCATATTAAAACCTTGCCAGAATCAACATATCCATTGTGAGTGCCAAAGCAAACATTACTTTAGCCTCTACACATGGAAAATCTATGTCACACACATGAGTAAGACTGCATAATGCTCATGAGCTTGTCATCATCACCCCCCCTGAAAATTCTACACGTGAAAATGATTTGTACTCTACTAAGAGCTATGTATATTCAGAAGACCAAATTAATAAACAGGGTAGCAACATAATTAAAATATAAGCAGATATTTATTTATATTTCCCATGAAGATGCTACCATCTCTTAGGGCTTCAAGAAACACAGCTGTGATTTAACCTTTGATTTATACCATAGGAGTTTTATTGCTGGTTACAATAATGCCATTGCTAAACAAAGCTTCCTAAGCCTCTTAATTCATAAAACAGTGTCTTACTCTAATGGGAGTTTAGAATACACCAAAGATGCAGGATCACATCCTACCTTCAAAGTCCCTTTATTGCACCTCATTCTTAAAACAGATCTGGGTTTATGGAAATGAAGCAGGTCCCTCATCTTGTTAAAGACGATGAAGCTACTTGGCATCCACATTTAGATAGCTGGGTTGTTTTCTACATGACAATTGGTTCTACTTAGCTTATCAACTAACAACTTGCAAAAAAAAAAAAAAAAAAAAGAGGTTGTCAGCTGTGACATGTTTACCTTTCAGACTAAAACAAATGAAGAAGAGACTTTTGAGAGCATCACTGTACTAATGGCACTCAAAGCTGCATGTTATATGTTACACGCATTCCATGCCCTTGTTAGAAAAAGAAATTTATTTTATTCGTTCACCTGTTTCTTGTCCTCTCCTCTTGTGGCTAAGTGATTTAAAATTACATTTAAATAGCAGAAGTGGCATCTTTAAGTACCAGCTCAACAGCCTCAGTATCATGTTCTGCATTTGAAAACAGTGTTTGCATTTTGGTTTTCTTCTTAAAAGCATTTGAAGTGCCAGTGTAGTCTTGTCCTTTACTGGATCTCCACCCGGTTAATATAAAACACTGTGTTTTCTAATATTCAATCCCTAAGAAAGCAACTTCTATCTGTAAACAACAAAAATACCTCAGCTGCCAGGCAGATTACCATTTTAGTGTGATTACATTACCCCATAACAATAATAATAAAATGTACTCTGTACTACTGTTTTTGCTCCTCCTTCTAGCATATCTAACATATTGTAAAAATAATGTTTGTATTCATCCAGACAAATATTAATTATTTGGTTTCAACACTGTTTTGATATTTTGGCAATTCTTTTCTACATGAAACACGTTCAGTTTACAACCTGCAGCACTTTAAATATAGGTCTCACTCAGGTGTTACAGAAAGTTGAATTTGGATGTTCCTCATGAGCATGTAGATGAAAAGTGGGGACTTCAGGGGGACAAGTTAGTCACAGTGGAGGACACCAATCACTAATCTGATGCATATGCATATCACATGCAGTTAGTGTGGAATGATAACTTGCATGCAAATCAGAAAGAGATTTTGTCTTCATTATTTATGCACCAAGAAATTTCCCCCCAAAGAGGAAATACAGTTGCGACACACACAGTTGTTAAAAAAGACATGACTCAAAAATTAACACAGTGCAGCTTGTAATAATAGTGACAACAGATATTGTTTCCCTACATCTCTGAAATAATTATGCTTCAGTCCAAAACTTTTTACATATTGTGAATTTCAACAGAAATGAGATATATAATATTTACACTTACTGACTATTCATAGTCAAGGAAGTAGAATAGTGCCTGGTCACAGTTCTGAAAAGATTAGTGCATATCCCTTTATTGCATATAAAGCAGAAGTGAGAAATGGCCTTTTTCCTCCCCCCCAGATCTTTCTCACCCACATATATTTACAAAGAAAAGAAAGTCAGGGAAAGGTTTTCAGTTCAATGTATTTACCCTTTTCAATGGCTAACACATTTACTGGAAATATACATACTCAAATTTTATTCAATTTCTGGAGTTTGTTTCTGTACCATGTTTCTGGAGTACAATTATTTATAAGGGTGCCCTTTGGTAGTTTCTTCAGCAGTATGCAGAGACAGCAATGGTTTCTGGAACTTGCTCTGTATCCAAACTCGCTGCATTTTCACTTTTTTCTTCCTGTTTACTTGCAATCGTCGATCAACTAAATTCTGTACTTCAGTTAATCCAGCCAGGTTGAACATGTTCCATACCTCATCTATTTTTTCATAAGAAGAATTATTGTAATAAAAAAAAAAAGTAATTCATAGAATTTAGGAATTAACAACTTTCAGTTCAACCAAAGATGGAACTAAATCTGTTTTGCAATTTGAAGGATCAAGGACACTGCATCTAAGAAGTCTTTTGTTGGAAATTGATTCTCACAGCTCTTGATTTATATTGCAGTAAAAATTGTTTTGTTGAGGTCCAAACCACATTGGTTATTACTCATAGCACCCATAGATACCCTTTATTCAGAGGGTTCAATATGCCAGAGTTGAGTAAACAAATGCATGCCATTTGGTCACTGTTCACCTATTACTGAGATAAAGCTATTTCACCTGCCAGACTTTTATGCAATACACACACACACACACACAATTATCGCCTTCTTGCCAGTCATCATTGGAAAACCTTAAGCTTCTTGGTCTTGACTAACCATGAACAAGACATTTAAAAAGTGAGAAGGTTCTTTAAATTTAAGTGATTTCCTATATACATTTCTTGTCACTTTTACTACTAAGGCTTACTAATACTATTTACTAACATATTACTAATAGTAATTTATTACTAAGGCTAAGAAAAATCCTTATCTATCTCTTCTGCTTACAGTCTAGGTTGCAAATGCTAAAAAGAAGGAAAAAAACCTATCATGATGCCCACTTCCACAATTTCACAATATACCAGTCTAAGGTGTCTGCCAACTGAACCAAGTGAATGGACAGGCAGAGGGCAATACTATCCATAATCAGGAATTTAAGTTTAGCTCCTGCATAAATTGCAGCTTCCCAGTCCAGATTCACCAACATGGCATAACAAACATCAGAGCACTACTACAAACTCTCCTTCCAAGCATGTTTATCTCAATTTTAAGAGAGAAGTCATGTACGTATTTAAATAAAAAAATCTGAGCATACCATTAAACAGAGGATGCTTAGATAAAGAGAAATTTCCAGTGATGTCTGTATGTGATCTTGCAGGACATCAAATGCAACAAGCGTACACATAAAGGAAATTACTTTCTTAAAACAGTTAACTTTGGTCTTTTTAAAAGCAGAGAATTTTAGAAAAAAAACAAATAAAACCTTCTTAAAATTTCTGTTTTAAGATGAGATTTTATAACTCAAATCACCTTGAGAGAAACTCAACCCTTTCTATGAAGCTATGGCATTCCATACCTCTGGTAAAGAAATATACTCTGGTTCCATCTCCTCGTACATAAAAATTTTCTGACAAGCAATGCCCTAAGAAATTAGAACAGTAATGAAAAAGGACATGTCACTTTTTGTTTTTTCCAAAAGGAGTTAAAATGAACAGTGAACTACAAAGCCATTCAGGAATTACCTTTTTTAAAACGAAGCTGAGCTGTATCGTATCTTCCATAGTCTCGAAATAACAACATTCCTCCAGGTTTCAGTAGCTTAGCCAATCTATTTACAACCCTTTGCATCCTTAGAAAACAGACGGGATACTGGTGACATTTGCAAACATAAGCAACCAAGTGTGCTGCCCCAGACCAAAAAGACAGCACCACCTAACAACAAGAGCCACTTCAAGACAGGTAGTTGTGCACAGAATTGCGGACTTTGCCTATATAAAAGTAAGTTTTGCGCACAAAGAAAAATATGTACATGCACCAAAAGCGAAAGTGCTTTGAGAAATCTCACCCAGCAGAACTAGAAGACATTAATTCTATAGTTTGAATAAAGTTTACTTTCTTCCAAGTCTGCAACCAAATTTTAGGGTTGCCTTCTAGCAGAATTGAAGTGTGTTAGAAATTGACTACAAGAGTAGCAATTATCAAAAACTATATGCAACAACCTGAAGAGGAACCACCAAGTAACAATTTGCTGAATATAAATGTGTCCCTCTCACATGTATTTTCCATCTTTCACATGCATGTAAGTTCTGCAACACGGTTCTCTTGGTTTTGTTTTTCATTTCCCATTTTCAAAGTTTCCAGAAAAAATGTATACCGAGGAAGATGAATCTGGATCATATTTTCCTTTATGCAGTCATTTTAATTCTATGAGAGGGCAGTAATGACTAACACATCTTTGGAAAGTGGGTCTCACAACACAGATAATTACACAGAAATCTTTGTGTGTGTATACACACACACGCACACAAAAGCATCCACGTCAGCTACGGGAAGAAAAAAAACAACAAACAAAACACAAAAAAACTCAAATGCATTCTTAAAAGACTAATAGGAAAAGACACAGAGAAATTGTGACAGAACATCTGAATACTGCTTCTACAGGCAAAGTGATTGAATGAATGCATCACTATTGTCCAATTTCTTCCTGGCAGCATCAGTGCAGCTACAAGAGATCTGAAGTCTACTGCTTGAATTGTTTCTGAAATCTGGACCCTGGCTTTGCATGACTCATGCTCATCTCTGAACAGGAAGAAGCAATATCATATATGGGAAAGGTTTTTCTATAAAGCTAATCATTAGTAACTTAGGCAGGGAAACAGTTCTCAGACTTAGGCAAATACTGTTCTGTTTGCCAAACCCATTTTAATAACATTCTTAGAGTAACAAATGTATTATCACACATACAGCATGTATTTCCCTTCATATGATTCAGTTAAAGGAAGAGTCAAACAGTTTGATTTACATGCCCTCTTATACAATTTTCCCATTTAAAAAAGGGCATTTTCACAATCAACCAGTCTTAAGAGTCATAAAATTTAGTTCATTAGACATTGAGAAGCATTAGCAAAGGCTAACAGTACCCAACATAACACCATAAATGAAAATCAGATCAAATTTTCTTAATCCAGGCAAGTTAAAGAATTCTGGATTAAGTTTGGTTTAATAGACCTGCATGTAAGCATTTATATGTGGTTAAATCAGCAACCTAAGTCTATATGAACATATTGCAAGCTGTTAAATCATGAATGTTTGGTTTTGCTGACTAAAAATAACTTCCTTCTAGAAGACTATGTCTGGGTTTTTAATTTGTAGGTTTTTTGAATCCGTCACTTCTAATAGGGATGTGTTCAGTTACAATATATCCCTTGTATTTTCATGGAGACTGGAAACTCACTAATGAATTAGCCTGACCAGCTTTTCCCTTGATGCTGAAAATGGAAAACAGCATTTAAAATACCTTGTTCTATATATATTGTAGCTTACTAAATAATAAATTAAAGATTCATCATCTTCTTTTGTTATTCTTGAAAACCTCCAGTGAAAAAGGAGATTTAACCCATTTGCTTTGCCCTTTAGTCTTCATTTACCTGTCAGGATGAATAGTAGAGAGCACAAAGACAAGGAGAATGACATCCAGGATCTCATCTGGAAAAGGATAGGGTAAAGCATCATCACACACATCATGAACAAAGGCAGAACACCAGGCTGAATTGTAGGACGAATGTGACTGTCAGGAAAAAGATGAAAAGGGGCACAGAGAGAACAGTAGTAGTTAATACGTTTACTGTGACTCAAGAAACTTTTTTTCTTCAATTATTCTGCATTGTAAAACATCTCATATAAAAGCCTATTCTGTCCGGTATCTTACTCAAGCTGAGAAGCAAGCTCACTGATGGTATTCATTCCTCTCTGCATACAGTAAGACTTTGTTCTTTGGAATATTGAAAACTTCAGTTAAAAGTTGTCAAAGCCATCACATTCTTTTTCATGAAGACGGCTTCCTGGCAGCCTCCTGAATTACAGGCTTATAAGGTACTGTAAAGCAAGCGTATGAATTACCTTTACCAGCTCCACTGCTCCTGAAGCAAAATCACAACAGTATAGAAAGGTTCCAGGTGTATTGCTAGGAAAACAAAACCAACATCAGTTAAAAAATTATTATGGTAAAAGATGAAAGTCTACATCAGTGTTCATGGAACTACAGAGGGCCCTTTGGGGTTCTCCACAGGCTTGATCAAGCATGCCTTATTGATGTCTAGCACATGGAAAGCCACATAGGTTGTAATGAACCAACAGGGCAGACAAATTTGTAAGAATACCAACAGGCAGTTAGTATAAAAAGAATTTTAGCCTTGTCAGGAAGGAAGCAAAAAGGAAAAGAAAGAAGGTCACAGAGGGCTATCAGGACTGATGACAATGTCCTGGTGTTGTAATGCATAAATGCACATTAATAGGTCACATTTCCTTATAGAAGCACTGCATTAAGTCCCTATCATCAGCCCATGCATGCAGTTTAATTAGCAGTATGATTTGGGCAGGGGTGGGGTGTTGAAAAAGTCATCCAGTCCTGTAGATGTTTGTGTTTCCAGGTGTCACCTTGCTGTACTTTTGATTAGATTAAGTAGTATTGGTTGTTTTCCTCCATTATCCCCTTTGTTTTGTAAGTCAGGATGAATAAGAATTTCCTGTAGCACTGTTTTCTTTTCCCTTCCCATCCAAGACTGAGCCAGCTGCAAATTTCCTCATACCACTCATCAGATAATAGTAATTCTAGGGAGAGGCTTTTTTCACCTCTGAAAAATTCATTTAAGATAAACTGAGCAAGCCACTCAAAACCCACTGCAGGATGATCTCATTATCAACTCATGATCAATTAATTTATTCTAAAAACATATTTGATATTTTGGATGGATGGCTTCTTTAGAAGGAAATAAACTCTGCCAGTGCCTGTAAGATCTCACATGGCTTGATTCTGGATGGTGTTCTTATCATATATTGTATTAAAATGCAGGAACTTAAATTTTAAGGGAGGCAGGAGGAAGCAGTTTAAAAACTTTACAGACCTAAGTGAAAAACTTTTTTGTAGCCAGGTACACTCATGCTTGACACTGGCTTCTTTTCATATGCATACACAAGGAAATTTTTATATTGCTTAATTCAGAATAAAACCAACTGTTCTATAAAGTCAGGCCTTCTAAGAGATAAGAGACGTTTCTACTTGGTCATACACGAGACAAACAAGGTAAGTGTATCAACAAATGTGATTGACTGACGGATTTGCATAAGAAAAGAGATCTCCAGGAAAAATACCCAATGAGCAGATTCTTAATTAAATACCCAGTGAGTAGATTCTTAATTATGAGAAATGCCAATCTATGACTAATGCCTCCTATGAGGAAAACACAGAAGTTTGTCTTATCTTTTTTAATACAGCTACATGATATCTTGTCCTATATAGTGTTACTTTTCCAAGTTTTCATATGAAACAGGGCTCCTCTTTCATTACATGCTGTCTGAAGCAAGGGATTTCCTATGGGATGAAGACACATTGCTAACACTTAGAGGTTTCATGTATGACCCTGGTGCATCACTCGATTCCTCCTGCTGTGTTTCCATACTGCAAAATGAAGTATTTTTGTATAGTGGGGATACTAGCAATAAAAATTCATTTACAGAATAATGAATTATGCTGTACTCAAGCTCTTAAAAGCATGACTAAATAGAAATCTATTTCAACCCTTGATAAACAGTCTTTCCAATAAAACTTTCTGCCTACATGGATGGGAGGACAAGCTGTCATAACAGCTTTTTCTAAAACTGGAAGTTAAGTGGATTAAGATATTTCAATAAATTAAGTAACGCAATACAGGACTTGTGCCTTCCTTGACACTAAAACCTGAAGCAATGTGACAAAGCATACCAGCCAATTCAGAAACAACACAATTTCTTTCCAGCAGATCACATGCCATTATCTGCTGTCTCTGATTTCCACCTTTTTAAGAGATACCTGGTAGCTTTACAGTGGCATACAAGAGACTATTTCACCTGCCTGAGATCAATTACAAGAATTCAGCCTGAATGCACCTGAAGACAAACTCTGGCAAATATGGCCTCTCCACAACCAGGGTTAAGCAATATGAAGACTATCCTGTAGTTATGCTGCCAACATTATCTGTGGTCTGGATGCAGTAATTTCAGGGCTGTAAAATGGTCCACTCAAAGCTTTCTGCCACGCTGGTCCAGCAGCAACATTTGGAGAAAATGGAGAAGATGAGAGTACAACTCTCATATTTGAAAATCCAACATTACATACCATAGAACTTTCAAAATAGGAAAGACACTGTTTCCAGCTCCACAGCCAACCTAAAATGAGAAGAGAAACATAAAGTTAAAATAAATGAGGAAATTAAACCTTTTTTGTTATTTTGGCCTTAAATTAGTTAGCAGGTAGGGCCCATTAGACTTGAAGGCATGTTGGACTAAAAAGGGATAAACAGCTCACATCACAGTTCTCAAATCATTTATGATCATGTTTCTCCTCAATGTCTTTCTAAAGTTAAGAGAGAATCCATCTCTCAAACTGCATAAGACAATGCAATATTCTCATCCAATTTCACTATTTGGCAAGAACTTGTCAAGTGCTTGCACTTTTTGACAAAGCACTTAAAACTATGTTTCCTTAGGAAATTAGAAAGTCAACTTTCAATGAAAATGGAATGTGACTATCTAGCCCTATTCTGAATTGGGAGAAACTCTAAAGGGAAAACAGAGTCCAGATCCTAGTTTTCTCTGAAAGTTTCTGCCATAAATGAATGTAGCATGTTAAATTCTAAATGCTTACTTTCTTGATACTTACTATGCATTTTTATCAGAGTTTTGAGCTATTAAGTGGAGCTCTGTATGATGAGTAGAACACATGCAGTGCCTTACCTCTAATATTCTGTAAGTGGCATCACTACCAGGGAAAGATTCTGGCTTGCCAGGTCCTTCTCTACATTTTTTGCCCTGAGGATTGTCAGTAAGAGTTTTCACTGGTTTTTTATTATATACATATCCTTGTTCAGCAGAACTTTTCTTCCAGTATTTTTCTCCTTCTTCAAACATTTCATTTATGTCTGAAAAACTGTTGGCACTATTTATTCTTCTGTATTCTGAAGATCTTTCTTCCGTTTTCAACTCTTGTCTCTTTTTTTCTGGAAGAATTTCTGGAAATTCCAGAAATAGCCAATTGCGATCCTTGAAAAAGTTATTTTTATGGGTCTTGTAAAATTCATTCCAATATTTACTGGCTTCTCTCTCATATTTCTCTGAAATTAAAACAGAACAAAACCTTGGTGAGTATGAACTTAGCTACAAAATACTCTAAAGCAACATGGAATTTGGACCTCAAATATACAGTTTAAAAATCCATAGTTAAACATTGTACAATTAAATTAAAACATATGGATTTTGGATTTACCTTAATCTGTGCTCTAAATAAAATCTAATTAAACCTTTGTGGGAGTTATGTCATTTAGAAAGGGGCAGACAGTCTTTCTGCATAATTTTTTTAAATGTAGTGACATAATAGAACAGCATCACCAACACAAGCAAAAATTCTTAGACAAGAAAATTCTTAGACAAGCTTTCATGTCTCACATTATAAAAGCAATGCATTTGTCAATTATTTAAGGAATACTAAATTGAAATTAATTTCATGCTATATGAAATTCTGTGATCAATTGCAAATTTGTTGGTAGCTCATCATCTCTTAAAAAACCAGAGCATTAACAATCCAGTTCTGTGAACATGAGTGATAAATGCTACTGCTTAGCACATAGACAGTAATTCATGCTCAACCATTCAACAATACGGTCAGAAGGAACATACTGGCTTTCTTACTTTCAAATCGCTTCAGAGTCTTACAATAGACCTTTGTGTTAACTTTTAATTCACAAAAGATTCTCACTGAATGTTAGAATGTCAAAGAATAGGACTGGAAGGGATTTCACCCAGTCAGGGAATTCATGCCCCTTCTCCACAAAGATCTGTCCAACTTATTCTTAAAATACCACCTTTCATATAGGTTTGAAAACTTTCTTCAGTAATATATTACAGTCCTTAACTTTCAGTACAGTTAGAAACCTTTTCCTCTATGTAACTGAATTTTCTGTATTGCAATTAGGTCCAGCAATTCTTGTCCCATAAAGCAAGCAAATAAAGATTACTCGCTTTTCACAACACCTATTTACGTTTGAAGATCTTTACTGTGTCTCCCATTAAACAATCTCTTTTTCTAGATTGTCTAAATCTAACTCTCTTCATTTTTCAATAGAAGTCATGATTTTGAGACTTCTGATAATTTAAATTTTTCTTCTCTAGATTCTATCCAATTGACTTACTACTTTTCAGTGCTGTATTCTGGTAAAGGCATTATCAATGCAGAGCAAAAGGAGTATTTTATGAGGCTCACAGGCTGCAATCCTGTTTATAACTCCCAGCTTGCCATTTTGCAACAGCATGACACTGCTGATTCAGCTAGTGATTCACCACAACCCTCACATCTTCTTCTGCAAAATGACTACCTAGCCAATTGTTCCAGAGCTTAGTATTTTTTTCAAGGAATTATTTCGAAGCACAGTATTCTGCATTTATTTTTAGCCAATTTATATATTTCAGATTCTTTGTTCATTCCATTTGTCCAAATCTTTCTAAATCTTAATCCCATCCTTCACCATATTTGAAACATCACTTAATATCATCTTCAAGTCTCTGATTTCCTGAGGTCACTAATGAAAATACCAAGCAGAACTGGACACAGAATAAAACACTACTCGCCCAGCAGAGTCTTCTGTTTTGAAAGGATCTCTCTAGGCATTCACTCACCCAAAAGCAGTTTCATTAGCTCTCGCTTGCCTAACTTGCTTATGAAAATGTCAAGTAAAGCAAGTCAGAAGCCTGACTAAGGATAAACTTCAGGACGTCTACTGTTTTTCCCTTATCCCCAGGGCTTGTAACCTTCTCCAAGAAGGAAATTAGCTTGATTTTACGTGATTTATTCCTGAAAAAATATTTGTTGGCCAGTATTCATCTCCTTTGTTCTTTCAAACCCAGTGTCTGCAAGCTCTGGATGTACTCTTCCAGTATTTTTCCAGGAACTGAAACTAATTATCTGACTCTTCTTTTTTTCCCACCTCCCTTTTTAAAAAAAGTAAATATTCTCTTTTCTGCTTTTCCAGTCATCCATGTACTCTATGGATGTACTTTGTAACCTGTTCTTTCTCAGTTCAAGAACAAGATCTTTCCTCCTTCTCACCAGCACTAATTGTGCTAGCCACTGGACTGCAGCTAACCCTTTCAAAGGCAGGCTGATAAAAAGATAAGATTTACAGCTTTTTCAATATCTCTTTTGGTGATGATTTTTCCCTTCCTTATCCCTCCTAAGTATCAAACTAAATCTTTTTTCTTGTTTTCTGCCCCTCATTCCCAAAGCATTTACAAAACTATCTTGTTACCCCTGACATCTCTTGCTAAGTGTACATCATATAATGGGTTGCCTCTTTTATTTCATCCCCACTCACACTGACCCAGTAATTCTTTCAACAAAAAATGCACTGAGTAAATACATGGTCCATTTCTTCTACTACTCTCATTTAAATCTTAGCATATTATTTCCTGAGAATTATCATTAGAGGCACAGACAGGCTGTGGGAAGCGGGAAGGAGGTGGCAGAATGCCTTGTCCTAGAAATCTGCATAATGTTTTAAAATTAACATTTAATACATTCAATTGTATTATTAAAGGACAAGACCCAGCCATGCAGAGTAATTGTACAGACTTGTTTGATACTATAAGTTCAGAGTTGCTTGAGGTCGTATATATCAGATTTCAATAGTGTAAGTTGCACATTCATAGATTGCTCAGTTTCAGTACAAAACCCAAAAACCCTTCTAGTCAAAAGGTTCTCAAATCATTATCACCCCTTGTTATAGTCACTACCTTTTTACAAGCCTTGTACTTAAATTCACATCAAATTTCCAGATTTCAGAAACAAAGGAAAGCAATAGTGAAAGTCAGCCTTTTAGACTGCATTAGGATGGAATTACGTAGGTTCAAGTGAAAGAACACTTTACTTTGCATTGTTTCACTGATCACTCCTGCACCACTGAGTAATAACCATGCATACAGTATTATTATCAGATTTTTGCTTCATTTTGTATATTTAAGTAGCCTACCTACTAATTTTTTCCAAAGCATGTGAAAAATTAAAAAACTAAAAAACATATAAACTTCCAAGAAAAAAAAAAATCCCTTGTCAATTGGTTTTTCTACTTAATATAATCTTCCAATACTAGCAAGCATGCCTGAGAAGAAACTACACATGCTAATAAGTAAATCAAATTCCTAAAAGTAGTATCATGAGTTCACTCAATTTAACTTCTCTTGCTTTAAAAAGGCTCATCAGAACTATTCTATTTTAGTGATATAATAGCATTGTTGAAATCTGTCTTGTCTTTTTCCCCTTACTGTAGTTTTCAAGGCCCCAAAATAACCTGCTCATTAGCTTCGGTCTAGTTCATTGTTTACACAAATAGGCCAAAATGTACTTCCACTTGCAGAATGAAGCTGAAGCTTTCTGAAGGAACACTATCAACAGTGCTTACCTATTCAAGTTCTAAACAGAGAGGCATTCATAGGAAACGTCCTTGGATTCTTGTATTTCTTGGCAATAGACAAATGCCTGATTATTCCATTTCTCACCAGCACAAACGAAGTTCTAATTGATTGTAGATGAAGAATTAAAGGTTCTATGAGCTACACAGTCACACAGCTTACTTTTCAATTACGAGCTCTTTTTCAGCTTTTTTATACAAACCAAAGAAAAATATTAGACATCGTTTTTGAAAAACAAGATAGATAAAGAATGTGAGAGGTAACAGAAAAAGGCAGGTTGATAACCTCAGAGCATTCAAAGAGATGAAGGATGCACAATCCAAGGCACATTCTCTGGTAATTCAAACAAAGTTCAACATGTGCCATAGTTCTATCAATGAAACTGAGCACAGGATCATAATGACACTATCTAATTTGACAGGTTCAAGACACGCTAAGTAAACTGAGGCCCAGGATATCCAAGTAATTGCATTCAGAATACTTTTCTAACACAGCAGCTAAGTAAGAATCCAGTCTTCTATGCCACTATCAAGTTGATACTTCAGCTTTAGCACACATAACAATCCTAGAGTTTAACCTACAGTTTAGTTGGCAGTTTGAACCATCATTCTGCAGAAACTTAGCATACATGAAATTTCCCTTCTGAAGACAGGCATGAAATTCCTTAATTATTTACAGAGCAGACTGGAACACCTTCCACACAAAGTGAACATCCTGCTTCCTGAAGCAGTCCCAGCTCAGCCTGGCAAAGACAGCAAGGTGGGATCAGCACAATTTTCATGGCACTTAACTGAAATACAGTGCAATGCACAAACACAAGCTCTCTAAATGCTCCACAAATCATTAAAAAGCATTTGAATACTGTACATGGGAACTTGCATCCCCAGCACCCTAGCTGGATGCAAATTCATCCCTTTGATTATGTGAAAGTCCCCTGTAGTAGGAGTTTTATTCCAAAGAACTGCAAAAGGAGTCAGAACAACCACACTGATGTACTTGTTTTACATAATGCCTATTGCCCCCCCCAACTGCAAAATTGTTCAAATAAGTAACTGAATTGCTAGAAAAACACACTTTGATCTCTTCTGAGGCAATAAAGGGGAAAAACACAAAAGAAACTAAAAATTTTAGACAAGAGAATGTAGAAATGAGAAGTGTTGCTGGATCCTAAAGCAATTTCAAATGCTTTAATAAATAGCATTAAAATAAGAATTTTTATGCCGTTAGGAATTTGTTACCTTGGTCTTCCCATTGAACTTTCACAAGTGAGTTCTCTGCTGCTTTTTTCTTGGCACTCTCCTCTTCTTCTTGTGACCACTGTATGTGGTCCCTGCAAAAGGCAGTTGAAGAACCAGCTTTTTAATAGGATTTTCTGTAATACCTTTTTGCCAAGGAAAAACAGTCATGAATCAGCTACACTGTCTCAAATACCTTTTTCTTTTTTTGAGTGTAGGCAAATGACCACAAGGACACTGATAGTTAAAACCCAAGTTTCAGTGTATGATAGATAAAAATTAATTACTAGCTAAGTAAAACTCAAGTGATTCAGAAACATCTCCCAGCTCCAAAGAGATTGAAGTACTATGCATTTTTTTTCTTAGTAATAGCATTAATACGTATCTTATAAATTGAATGTGTTTATAGGAATGTATTTTGAGTGTTGCCTTAGAACTGTGTTTAGTTAAATGTAGTAACAGACCTACCAACAAACACCCTGATGCAAGAAAATTCTCACATTACTAGTGTTTATGATGAAGAACTAAGGTCATTTAGCAAAGAAATCAGCTGCTCCTGAAACAAAGAGCATAATCCACCTATTCAACTGGAACTGGTGGAATTGATGAACACGATTTTATTTCTTTGAGGAACAGAGACAGGTCACATTTAAAAAAAAAAAAGAATGAGACATTCATAAGAAAAGACAAGCAGTGCTGCAATGGTTCCAAAGTCTATGCCCTCTATATTTGTGTAAAGTGGTTAACTAAACGTTATGTTAATCCATTAAATGGTCACAGAACCTAGCCCAGATCTGCCACTGATGACTAAACTGCCTTCCCTGCAAATTCTGTGTTTGGATCAGGCCACAAAGGGGACTGCCCAAAAATGTGCTGCTGGCTGTTTTTAAAAGCCAATCAGCTGTGCCTCCAAATCATCCAGTCTGAACAGATTAAATTAGATAATATAATTCAAGTAATCTATTAGATCCTAATCCTACTGAAATCAACTAACTGAAAGCCCATAACTAAAATTCCATTGGTTACTATGGGAAAAGGGACAAGGTGCCACCTTGAAAAGAGTTGATTGTCTCTAAAAGCTAATGAGCATCTTCCTGTTCCGTACTTGGTGACATATAGGTAATTTAATTCTTAGACCTTCACTGTTCCTCTTTTGTTAATTGTGGGAGACTAATTGGTACGTGTTTGTCTGCTTGCCTCAGACTTGATTTCCGCATCTCTACTGAAATATTTCTCATTATTGTCCCCAGCAGGTTGCCTCTCCCCTTCCTGTATTTGTTCATATACCAAATGTTCCTGTGCAGTGTCATGGCTCTGACAGACATGCTGCAGTAGAATAAAGTGAATGACCAAATCATTACTAGGCAGCCACGCTCTTGGAAAGACTTGCTTCCCTCACTGCTATCATCGTTTTTGACATTGCCTATTCCAGCAAGCTGAAACCAAGGACTATTCAGAGGGCAATAATACACAGCCAGAGCTTCTGAGAGATGACTTGCTGTGGTATAATCTTTAGCTGATCAATTTTAATCCATCACTGTGTGTCTGTCAGAGCACTTAAGGGCTCTACACACACTACTTCAGGTGCCTGAAGCCCTCCATCTTCATCAACAACCTTTTTCTTCCCTTTTTACCTTCCTTGGAAATTCATAAAAGCTGAAGAAAGAGCTTTTTGCTCTTTCCTAGAAATTTCTATATTGTAGATCCCAAACAACATGACTGCAGCAGCCCTTCTTGATCAAAATCTACAAAAGAGAGGACATAGCACTGTTCTCATGCAAACTATTTACATAGCTTGGATCCTTCAAATGAGGCAATACAAGCTGGCAGGAACACAGGACACAAGAGAATTCTAAGCACAGAAGTGTTTAAACATGGAAGTGTTTTAAGCTGAACACTGACAGCAGCAAAGCAAGCTATCCATTTTAGCCACAACAGGAGCTGTTAACATGAGTAGGCCTGATATGAGCTCAAACAATGCTGCTTTCAGTTCAGCTTATTCAACTAAGTCCTTTTCCACTAACTTGTTTGCTAACATAGGGTTTAATTATCTCTGTGATAATGCAAAAACTATGCCAATTACTAACCTGAATAGAAGCATACCTTTTTTGCTCCAACGTTTAGCATCATTCATTACTTCTCTCTCAAAATGACATAAAAGCACCACAGCAAATATCTAAAGCATTAGCTCCCAAATTTAATTTGCTTAGTGTATCTAGCAACAATGGCAGCAGCTCTTGGCTCTCTGCCAATTCACACACAGACAAAAGGAATGCCAAAGTATGAAGTACCAAAGATGATGAGTGGAAAACAAAAGGACATCATACATCAATACTAGATAAGATGAATATCTTATGCTCACCCTGCATAATCTATTTAGCACTACCACCATTCATTCTAATCCCCCTTATCTCCCTAGTGAGAACTTACAATTCAGTGAGTTTCAGATCCAAGAACCCACCCCACTTCATAGCCAGGTTCTTGATTTATCAGGATCATAACAACTTTCATGCACCTCTGCCTCATCTCAGTTTCACCTGTTTTCCCTTCTGAGCTACATGGATTCATCTGCAGATCCATTTTCTGAAGAACACTGCTTTTTCACTCCTGTTTTCACAATTCCTCCCAACCATCATAGTTTGATACCTCTATCAGATTGACACCAAAGGCCAGCAGGAAAAACAAGCTACACATGATCAGTTTTTCGGAAGGAAATGCAAAGAAAACAAAACAAAAACCCACCCAAAAACTGAATTTCATTGAGATACAATGTTACAGAAAAAGGGTGGTCTTTTTTCTTGAAATATTTTCCAACCTTGATTACATAGCCTTCAATTCATTAAGCATTTACATGAGTAAAGGATTTTTCCACCTGGTGAAGCACTAAGCCTGGAATATCCTGAAGAACTACACTGTATATAGATTTATGAAACACAGAGATAAACTTTATACTCTTAACACAATAATCAGCCAGCTTCCAGCTTTTTTGACCAAGGCATGTACAGAAGTATAGTTAACTCCAAATTTGGCCTTAATGGGCCAGGGTTTGGGGACAACTAGTTTAGAAAACACTAATGAGTTAAGCTCAAATTTAGAGACTAAAAGAGTAACAAAGACACTAGTTTGTTAACCAGAAGATGACTTTTTGTGTCATATTCTTAAGATTTTTTTTACTCATTAGAATTTGATTAGAGAATCTCTCGAAATAATTTACATTAAAAAGCAAAGTGGACCAATAACAAACAACATGGACTACCAAGAAGAAAAGTACTTTTAAAAAAAAACCCAAACAAAACAGCAAGTTGAAACTTCATTTCAGAACAAAAGCTTGTCCAGTAACTCTGACAGCTGACAGCAGAGGACACCTCTGAGGAAACTATAAGAACTGCAGATTATTCCTATGAAGCAAGCTTAAGGCCTGAAACTTGTCATCTCTTACTCCTGTGCTGTGTTTCCCATTGGTTATTATTAGCCACATCCAGTCCCTTTTTCTAATTTTTCTAAATCTGTGCTATCAAAAATGGTGACAGAATTCAAAAATCCATTGAAAAATTATGTAGAAAGTAATTTCTTGTATAGCTGCTAAATTTCCCACTTTTCATCAAATATTTCTTGGGTTTAAGTTATGAACTATAGGAATAAAACTCCCTGGTTTCTCAAACGTGTCAGGTAGATATTCTTCTACTTTCTAAATAGATTTAGATACTCTTCTATCCTCCTAACATTTCCTGTATCACTTGCTGTTTTGTATTCAGCTCCATTCCACAGTCAAAAATCTTAGCCTTTTCAGTCTAATTTTTCCCACTGTGCTGACTACAATTCTCACTCTTTTTTGAACACCCATTACCCACAAAAATACCTTTTAGGCATGGGGATACACTGTTGCACTTCTTATTCTTGTTAACATTTGCAAGTTGACGTCTTCTCTGCTGTTACATCACTTATTTATATTAAGATTCCATTTACTTTTTTTGATAATTGCGCACTGGATAGAAATCTCTGCTGAATTATCTGTGACATCTTGAGTACACCTTTAGAAGAATACAAGTAATTTACATGTTTCTTTCAAAATGGTGTCAATTTTAGACCAGGGCACTCATCCAGTATGCACCATTATTGTACCTAACAAGTACCTTTCTGCCACTACAAATAACATGGACTCTCTTACAGCTACACTTGCTGTCTCCTAATTAATTACTGATCTATAACAGTATTTTGCATTCATTCCTTAACTAACTGCTTGCTCAGCAGCTTTTTATGTATGTCACAAGTAATCTCACAGTTAAGAATTCTCAGTGACTATCTCAAGTCCTCTCTAGTGCTACCTTTACGTGTCTTCTCTATCAGTATATTGTTTTACCCACACACACCATTATTCACCATAGTAAACAGCATACAGTGTTATATGAAAATCAGCTTTGAAGGAACATCTCACCACATGTTATGCTCAAAGACCTTAGAAGGATCAGTTAAAATCCGTGATCCAAGTGGAACAGCTGGTCGTCTGTTACTCTGGTGCCTGTGCTGCAACTTGGTTTTCCTCAGACATAAGGCAGAAAGCCTTGTAATGAAATTCATTTTGTTCGGAGACCTGAAAACACATTTAACTCAAATTACAGTTTTGCTGTAACTTAATTGTTTATGTCACTTACATGAGAAACAGGTCAAATAATCAAACACCAGTATCAGCTTTAGTAATAATAAGCTACTACAATATCAATTTGAAGGCCCTTTAGAAAATAGCAACATCCCTTCAGTGTTCTGAAAGCCCAAATAAACTCAAAGCTGGAATGAAACCAACTGAAGGACAAATTATTTGGTATCATTTCAAAGTCCTTTCAGACAGGGGAAAAACAAGGAAATAAAGACTAAAACAGTAGGTCAAGTTTGACATTGTACCTTTATGAAGACAAGCAAGAAATGATCAGTAAAGAAACCACTTGTTCTAGTGGGGACATACTGTCATCAAGATTGACGTTTATCACCCCACTCATTGTCTTCAAGAGATTTCATTCTACAACTGTGACTCCAGTTTTATGCTTTTAAATAAGAAACTAAAGATTTTTTTTAAGTGTAAACATTATGCACCAGAAAACATTCCAAAATTCCTGATCCCTATTTAATGCCCTCTTTGAAATGAATGGTCTTAAAAGTTAAAATTCTACTTACGCAAATTATAAAGTGATTGAGATTTTTCTATTACATGTATAATTCTGTCTTATATATCTATATTTTACTTTACCTATAACGAAAGATAACATGTATGTGTAGCTAGTACCAGCATTTTTTCTTGGGCTTTTTTTTCATATTTTTGTTAATGTAGGCTTTCTACAAGATGAGTAAAATCAAATACCCCTCTAACTACTACTACTTTTACCCTGATATGTCTTTGTTCGTTTTTCCTTCAAATGCTCTGCATGACTTTAAAAATTATTTTTAATCCTATTTTTTTCTGCCTTTTGTTTTTTATCGGAGTGCTGCTTCTGTAAAAACCACACATACAAATTTAATGCAATGGAAATACGAAATATAGCTACAAAAGAACAGGCACAAGACAGTACTAGAAAACATTCTGTGCCAATTGGTTACAAAACAAAGATTTTTATCTTGAGGAAAATAGTACTATTTGATCTCAAGTCTTGTGAATCAAAAATGATTAATTTGTACATGTCAATACAAAGACTGGCAAAGGAATCACTTTAATTAAATACACAATATCTCATGTAAGGTGTACTTTTAAATGAGTAATTCACTAAAAAGGGCATTGTTTATTTATTTTAAGCCTACAGAAAAAAAAAGAAAAAAGATTAAAATTTCTTTTTATTTGTCAAAGATTAAATAAAATGAAGTTTGCCTTATGGTTGTCAATGCCAAATAAAACCACTATTAATTCCGGCTGCTGATTTGCAATGTTACCAGGACATGGGGGCATTGCCATACAGTGAGGATGTAGCATTTAGTCCTATTAAAAATCAAAACTTCTTCTAATGTTAGTGAGTTTATTATGGCTTTTTTCTCTCCAATGTGGCTCAGCAACTAAAACAATTCCAGTCTATCCTTCAATTACTACAAATTGTTTATGCTTCATATTTGAAAATATGCACACATTTTTCATAACACAATGCATAATTATTAACATATATGGGATATAATGAAATAATTATTATGAGACATGAAAATTAAGACATTATGACAATTTCTGCAAAATGTGTAATTTACATAAAGGCAATGTTCTTGAAAACAAAAACAAATAGAAAATGCTCCAAAACCCCAAACCACAATCTGATCTAAAATTACTATTATTAAATTATAGAAATGCCTGGATAAAGATGCCATTATTACATTGCAAACTGTTTATAAATCCTCTTCCTCTTTCAATCGTTCAAAAAGACCTGAGTTAGTATCTTGCATTTCCTATGCCAGCATTGATATTCACCATAAAATATGATTCAGCTGCTAGGCTAGTCACATAATTCTTCTTGGCTTTCTACATATCTCAATAAGAACATGAAAAGATGCACAGATGGCAATTATAGTCAGATGACTCAGATGATGTTGCATCAGTAAAATCCAGATATGCAACTCTTTCTATGAAAATGTGATCCTTTGAGTGGTAATTGAACAATTTTAGCTGATAAACTCTGAAAGTGCAAGGAGAGTGAGGTAGATGAGGAAGTTAAATTTACTGTTGCATCCAGTGTTAAATGTGAATGATTCCCATGGAGACGTGCATGTATATCTCTGAGAGTTAAAAGTGATCCACGGTTCATGAGATATTGGACAACCTTGCTACTAGAAGTTCAAAAAGCACCTAAATTACTTGGAAGCCTAAATTACATTTTCAGAAGCAAGAATTGATTTTTGTTAACGAAACATGCAAACACCCTTTCTCTTTGTCAGGTAAGATGATCATACCCTAGAGACATTACAGCAACAAATGTCTGAAACAATTAGGAGTTATTTCCTTGTTCAGAGCTACAGTCAGGAATACTTAAAAGTTTGACTGTGAATCAAAGCAATTCAACCTTCATTTTTAAGGAAATTAACATGAAACTGAGTTATGCTAAAACGGCTAAATTTTGTGACAGCATAACTATTTTCAGAAAAAAAAAAAAAAAACTTTAAAGAAACAATGGCCTTGATAACCATGCTGAAAAGCAATATGGAAGACTTTCCCCCCCCCCTTGTGGAACACTGCCTTTTATCCTTTACAATTCTGTCATTAGTACAAGTACAGATGAGGTACTCAGTTTAATTGAGAAATTTCATGAAACAGCCTTGAAACTCCTCCCCTCTTGAAACAAGCTAACACAGGACCTTTACTACAGTTTTGCATGTAGAAGAACATATAAACATCAACTGCTATCTAGATCTGAAATAACGCATTCTAATTGATGTTGGCATCAAAACCACTGAGCAGTCACACCGACAGAGGAAAAATTAAAGGTACAGGAGAA
>VXBX01009334.1:112668-163440 GCA_013400415.1 Scytalopus superciliaris | reverse complement strand
CCCTCACAACGTGTGCCGCCTCCTGGCCCGCAGGGCCCACGGGTTCTATGCCAGCGATGCCGGCGTGGCCCACAGGAAGAACCTCGGGCTCCTCAGGAAGATCATGTGCCAGGTAACAGCGGGCGGTCCGGGCCCGGGGGGCTCGGTGTCCCCAGCCCCGGTGTTTGGGAAGTCCCCGGGCACGCTGGACAACAGGTCTGGGGAGAAAGAAAACCTGTGGTTTTACTGAAGAGAGTGAGAAATGGTTACATTCACTTCACGAGGCTCAGACATAGAAATGTAGAGGATTATAATGTGTAAAAACTTCAGAAGTACCTGTAAATCTAATGTGTTAGAAATAAGCTTTTATGAGATTTTTATATTACTTATTTCCCTAAGATGGCTTCATATTTAATACCAATATTAAAATCATAGTGCTTCAGAGAGCATCAGTGTTAAATTTTAAAGGAATTCTCACAACTACCTAAGAGACAGGTAAACATAACCCTGACAAGTCGGTGAAATTGATGGTACAGAAAAAATAGTAATTAAACCAATTACAATCTAAAAGTGAACTGTTTTTTTAACAAAACCGATTATTTCTGCCATGCAGTAGTTGATAGGAATACCTTGAAAATGGAAGGGAATTGGCAATTATGTTGTATTGAAAACACATTTATTGGAAGTCAGCTAAAGTGTGTCCTTATATAACTAGATCAATGGGCATGCAAGGTTTATTGAAATAAAAATAAGTACATTGGAGTTACACAGGTTTTTTGTAAGACTGGAACCTTTCTTGATGGTTTAGAGCTTCTGATACCTCTAATGCATGCAAGAAATTTTTATGTAAGCAGTTTATTCCATTAACATTTCAAGTGCTTTTTGCAAATAGCCATAAACATATTTTTCTACTTCCCACACCAAACACCACCAGCAGAATGGAATTAGATGTTTAGTAAATCCAGTTAATTACATGTAAAAGAATTCTGTGCATATTTAACCTCTGGTGAATTTAGTCCTTGATTTCAAAAGTCTCCATGAAAGTTTAGTGCCAGCTTTAATGCAGTTAAGTTAATGACATTCTTCACCCTTGCTGTCCATTATAGGGAATAAAAAATATTTTAGTTTGGCTTTAAAAAAAGACAAATTTTCCTTAAGAAAGGTCTTTTAATTTGGTTTCAAAAAAACCCAAGTAAGATTCTCTTTTTCGTATTCAAAGGTAAAGTTTCAATTAATAGAAGTTGTTAAGCCGCAGGAGCCAGATGAAATATTTTCCAGAAGCAAAGTTTGTTACAAAAGCCATCACTATTACAACTACTGTGTTTCAGGAAAGTACTAAATTCAAGAATGTTTGGACAACTCATTCTGCATCTCCCATTGCATATGAAAGAGGAAGAATTTACATGGACAATTACCAGTGCTGTATTAGCAGGTAATAAATTTTCAATTTTAAGGTACCCAGACTTAAGTTTTGAGACTGTGATTCTGCATTAGACATATTGCTAACTTTACTTATTCAAATAGCTGCTGTGAACTGAGTGGAATTTACCTAGGAACAAAAAATAAGCAGGTGCATAAATCTCTGTTGAATTACATTTAGATGCCATTGTATTTTAATGTGACAACTTGCTTTGGTAAAAGAAAGTCTGATCTTACTGGTGTTGTATTAACTTCAGCTTTCAGAGTACCCTCATAGGAGTGGAAGATTATCAGCATTTTATAATCTGGCACTGAAAAGCCAAATGAACAGTAGTTCTCTATAATCTGTTAACTACCAGTGTGCTACAGAGTGTGTCACAAAATCAGCCTATGCAACAAGCCTGGTACTATATCTGTGAATTCTGTTTAAAATAAGTAAATTATTGTTCATGTGAACGTACAGCGTGCAGAGTATGTGCTGGGTTTTGCTAATGTTTTGCAGATCAATTCTCTCATTTAATATACTCTCCTGTTCCATCATCAGTTGCAGAGGCACAGGCTAGGAGGCAGCATGTGGCAAGGTAGAGGATGGAAAATCTGTGTACAGCAGCCCTTGTCCTTGCCCATCCCTCCTGTGAGGGAACTCGCATGGACTGGGAGACCTGCACTGCTGAGTAGGCTGTGATCAGAGCCGTTTTGAGAGTGTCATGTGATACATAAAATACAAATTACTCTGTCAGTGTAAACCACGGAGAGTTAATTAAATTAACCTATCACTTACAACTGAGATCTAAATCTGCTTTTATACCTACATTGTCTGAATGCTCTCAGTACTGGGTTAACCTGTCTAACATCTTTCAGGTTTATCTTTGTCTCATCCTCTCCCAGAGGGGAAAACTACGCACAGTACGAAGCTTTTACTTTAGTTAGTTTTTTAAAAAGTATCTGAATGTGATGCCACGCCCTTATGTTATGAAAGACAACATTGGAAGAACTTGGGGGGAATGTTCGGGGATGACCATTAGTTCCTGAAATATTTTATCTTTTTAATGTATATCACTAAAGTAAGAATGTTACTGTTAAGTTTGTTACTAAAAAAAACAACCAAACAAACAAAACCCCTACCCAAACCGTAACACCAAACTGCAAGATACGGAGAAGGTTAGCTTTTAAATGTTACATTCTATTAACTGTTGTTTATTAAGTCTTATTTTGAGAACAATTTCAGTTATATTTATAGAGCAAAAATAAGATGTTAGATTTCTGACCTGCCTAAGGAGAAGGCACGATTTATAAAACTGTATGAAATGACTTGTTGATAGAATTTGGTCTATAAAATAGACTAATGATTATCAATTATTTTCCTCTTAGCATTGCACAAGCACCAAGAATACTTTATCAAAAGTCAAAGTGTTCTAAGTCCGAAAAAATAGAAGATGCTTTATTATTGGAATGCCCACTGGTAAGATTACTTTTTACTAGAGCATTGTTGTGCAAAATGCTAAATTAATGTACTTTGGGGAAACATATTTAGAATAGAGCACTCTTTCCCTGCAAACTACTTTGTCAATGTTTTTATGGCATTAGGTCATTAAAGGTTTGCAACGTGTGCTTATTTATATTAACTGAACATTTAGAGGTATACTTCCCTGATTTTTAAAAGAGTGCATTCAAATGCTGTCATGGAAGATTTTGTGCCTTTATGCTTATGTAACAGACTCTTAATTCCTTACCAAATAGATTTGGTTTATATTTTTCTTTATTTTTTAAATAGCAAGGACAGTAGGTGGGACGTTTAGTTTTCACCAGATTTGTTGACGTTAAAAAAAACAAAAAGGAGATACACTGAGGGCCCAGTGAAGCAACTCTGCCTGAAAACTATTCTGTTTCTAATGAATATATTACATAATTTCTCTCTTCCGCCAGGAGTTTTTCTCCTGTCCAGTGTCCACAGAGCTTAGAAATATTAGCCCCATCCTTGAGGTGCATAAAAATAAAGCAGTGTAAATACCATTCTTAGCAGATACTGTTGAGTTACTACTGAGTGTCTTTTTCTGCAATACTTAAACAATTTTCTCTTCAAGACTGGTATCAATTAGATCAACAAGTCTTTTCTAGAAAAGGTAGCTGTCTTGCAAGAATTGCAGATCATTTATGTGATAGATGATTATTAGGCACAAACATGATCTTAGAGATAGTGATGCCATTAGCAGGCTGCTTTCCTCCTTTAGTTTTTGATGACTGTATATTAAGTTTTGGATTCTTCTGACTGTGTCAAAATGTTACGTATCCTCCTGGTACAAACATTTTTCTAATAACCTTTTTTCATGTAGGGGGAAATGCTACCAAGTCCATCAGATTATAAATCTTCACTGATAGTTTTGACAGTGCAGAACTGGCTTCTGCGTCTCTCTGCTGATAGTGGAGAAGTACTGGAAAAAGTGTACCTTGCTGGTTCCTGTTGCAAGTCCTTCAGGTATTAAACAACAACTAGGCTTCATATGACAGTCATTAGTATTATAGTGAAGAAGGGGAATCATGTTTATTTTAATACTATCCTATGTCTGACTTACAGGTTTGTTAGTCTAGAACATTACCTAGAATGCTGCTCCTGCATTCTCTTACCTGTAGAAGATTTTCATCACCTTAAGTATTATGGTCTTAAATTTGATATCAAGTTCCACAAAACTTAGACTACTATTTGCTTTTATCCAAGAACTTTACAGCCTTTAATATTGCAATGGCAACATACCAGGAGAGGACCTCTAAGAGCTATAAAACAAACCTCAACAAACATACAAAAATATGTTTAAAGTTTGAGCTGTTTTGAACTTGCAAACATTCTTCTCTAGAAGGTAGCCATTTAATTCTTAAAGCAGAGCAGTTACTGCTTCTGGTAAACTGCTTCTTTTTTTCACTTCTCAGAAGAAATTATCTCCTTTAGGCTGAAGGATAAGAAAGCAGTGATTGTGAAAGGAAGGAGAAGAATTATGATGGTGAATGTTGGTGCTTTCCAAATATTTCTTAAAATTTTGTATATTTACTAATAAATGTTTTTTTAAGTCATTAAGATAGGCCTTTCTTGTCACAAATAGGTATCTGAGCTGGGATACTCCTCAAGAGGTAATGGTTGTTAAGACAGTTCAGAATAAGCTCCCTGCAGCAGCACGGCAGGTAAGTTCGTTGAGAAACTCTCATTTTTACAACATCGACCAAAAAAAATTTCCAGGTACAAAGATGGAGACATTATAATTTGTCATTATGGTAAAAGATTAAAGTGTCTTACCACTAATAACTATATTCAGTATTGTTCCTTTCCAGGCAGGAATCCAACAGTCTGTATTGTTTTATCTTGCTGTATTCCAAGTTTTACCTCTTTCATTCATTGGAATGCTGGAAATAAACAAAAAGGTAAGTTAATTTCTCTATTAAAGTTGATCTGTACTATAGTTCTATGACAGTTCTAGTTTAGACACTTGTTTCGGAATTTCAGAAGTCACAGCTTGTAAAAACAACCAAAAACATTAATTAGCAGTAGTGTTCTTGTGTCTGATAGGGGCACTGGGGGGAAGACTCTTAATTCTCCTGACCAGAAGAGAAAATACAAATGCATTCTGTCATTGGGTTACTCTTTGACATGTAAAAGGACTTTAACCTTTACTTAGAGCAATCATAAGAATTAGAGAATCCCAAAGTAGACTTCTTTTCACCTCCTTAAAGAAAGATATATGTGCCTCTGACCCAGTTCTAGTAGTAGTTTATGAATTCTATGTGCAGTTACAAATTTTTCAAACTTCCATTATCACTATTGTTGAATGACAAATGTAACTATGTCTTGCTTTATTAGTCAAGGGCAAACAACTTTTCTGAGTTCAGTTTGTGACCTGGTAAGTAAATGTATATACTAGGAAGCCTCGAGGTAGATTGCAAGTTTTACTATTCTATTTTAAGTAAAGAAGGCTCTGGATTCAACTTACAAATGGAACAGTATGCAAACATGCAACTCTGTCTTCAAGGGTCTGTGAGGTACAGTCTCATTTAGGGTCCAGAACTATGAGTGAGTTTTAACTGGTGCTAGGTTGGGTTGAGACTCTAATTGAGGCTGGACCAGCACGTGAAGGTGTGGGGTTTTATTTGAGCCCATGAAAGTCTGGGGGCACTGTGTATTGTTTTGTTCAAATTAGTATTTAGGACTGGAAAAAATGTTACTAGTATCAAAGGTACTCTCAGTCTGGTTAGGAATGACATGCCAGACTCATCATGGTCACAGTAGACAAAAGATGTGGAAGAATACTGCTTTAGTTGGGTCTGTACTGAGGTTACAACAAGGAATAATGGCAGGGCAGAATTTGGGATGTGAGAATACACCCAGCAGAGGAAGCAACCAGTGAATGTAATGCCAAGCCTGATACAGATCAGTGGAATATAACTATTAGATTAGATTAGGGTTACTGTTTAACACTGCAGAATGCACCTCAGACATCAGCTTTACTGAGATGCTACACCACAATAAATTCTGAGTTCAGAGTGGCTAAGGTCTCAAGCTTAGAAAGAAGACCTTAGGGCTGGAGACTATTAGAGTTTGTGTCTGGAAGACCCTGAGGCCTAAGCTAACAAATGTATTGAGAAAGAGCCATAAGACTAAATGAAAGGCAAAGTCTCAGGAGTGAATGTATCTTTCAGAACCAAACAGATCACAAGATCACTGGTAGTGTTAAGATGCAGGAGTCTTACAGCTTTTGGGTATTTTTATTTTTTTACCTATTTTAAAGCCTGTTTTAACTGGTTTAATTACTTTTTCACATAGTGAGTCAGATTAAAGAAATGAAGACTACATTTCCAGCATATCTAGTAAAAAAAATTATGAACTTCACATGGTGTTATTCATTAAATACTAAGAATTAGTTTGTGAGGTTTTCTCAGTGATGTGTTAAGCAGTGGCACAAATGAATACTGTATCATTATTAAAAGCTTCTCATGTCTGTGTCTAATTTGGATTCAGAGAGGATCCTGTACTCTGTGACAGCTGGATAATGTAGTTTTAGTACAGCTGCACGCCATCACAGAGCTGTGATTAGACTAGTATTTTACCCTGGTGATAAAGAAAGAACGGAAGATCTGAAATCAGGACTTTGACATTGAGTTGCTAGTTTTGCTAACATTCCTATGGGATGCTGGATGATATAATCTATTCATGTATGATAATAACAGGGTAACATGGTATGAAGATATACTGAGAATTGATTAGAAAATGAATCTGCTTGCAGAGTATGACTAATCTAACCTCAGGTGTTAAAGCAGTGCAAAGTATTACAGGAACTCAGCAAAACAGATGAGTTACAGGAAACTTCACAAACTTACACACTGATCATAGGGTTTGGTCAGAATGGAAAATTAAAGCAACTGCAAAATTAAGGACATAATGTCACTATTTTGTGTTGTCTTAATTATTTCTTCTCTAATAGAATACATTTTGCTTCCTTTTATTCCAGATATTTGGCAACAGTGTGACAGATGTTGCTGTTTCTAATGGAATCCTGATTGTAATGTATAGCATGGGTCTGGTCAGACTCTATAACTTCAAGGCAAAAAAGGAACAGGTAATGAAATACAAAATTTTTCATACAATCTGTGTTATTTTGGGGCAACAAGTCACAAATGTTCACATAATGCTGCATAGGTACATAGCAATGTGTCAAAGCATAGAGTTCCTGCCTAAATCTATTTACAGTCAGAAGATGCAAATGGATACACTGTCAGAAAATCCTACCTGCACCAGTTACAGATGGCAAAACCTAAGAGATACAGGGTCAGACAGGCACTTCAGAGGAGGTACGTAAATGTTAGACCAGATGTGCTCCTCTTTACACACCTGGTCTGCAGTTTTAGATGATTGTTAAGGCCAGAAACTGGTGGGCATGGAAGATTGATCTCAAACAGAACTGCAGTGGGACTTCTGAGTTTATATCCTTCCAATCAAAAATCAAATGTTACTTCAAAAGTAAGACCTCAAGCAGTATCTTAACAAGATGAAGAATGCAGTAATAATAGAGCAGTAAAACTAAACAGTAAGTAAATATGCATCAATAAAGTAAATTGTTTTGTGCTATTTTAGTTCATGGAACAGCCATTTGATTTGGGACAAGAATTCAACTGGAATGGTCAGCTGGGAGTTGTAGGAAAGTACCCATTTGGTCTTCCATGTAACATTAAAATAACAGGTAATTATGATCTTTGCATTATCTTGGCCGGTGGCTTTTATGAATTAATTATTACTTATTTCATACCAAGAAAATTAAAACTGCTATGCTCATACTGTGCTGTAGCTCTATTTCTGGATTTACATTATAGTAAAAATGTGTTTTGTTTTACTTCTAATTACAGTAATAATTATATAGAACATACCTAGAAAACTATTACAGCAACTAAGCTATCTTAAAAAACCTCATAAGCAATGTATGAAATGGAAACCTCTTCCTCATTCCTGAGACACAGCTGCTCTTGGCAAAGAGGAAGGGTTAGGAGAGCTGTTAGTAGCACCCAGAAACAGTATGTGGTATGTAAGCAAAAATGTGAGTGTTTAATCTAACTTGCCGAGGAAATTCAGGGACATTGAATATAATTTGTCTGACTTGCATTTTGATAATTCTAGGTTGTCAGAAATGTGCCAGTTTCAATAAAATTAATTCCTGAGAAGAGAGAAAATTATTAAAAACAATTCTTATGCCTCAAATCATTAACTTACAAACATTCTGCTTTATGTAATAATTTCTCTGAAACCAAACAGTGATTTCTGTAGGTGCATTTGAGATTAGAATTTGATGCTAAGAATATTAATGAATGACCAAAGCCTGAGACTTCCTTTGAAACTTCTTTTTTTACTTTAAAAATACATTCCACAAGTTCACACTTGAGGCCCTTCCAAAAAAAAAAAAAAAAGCTGGTTTCATGAATATCAAATAATGGATGCTTTTATTTCTTTAATTTTGAATGTTTCTGTATTAAATGTTTTTACAAGTGACTGTCCACATAAAAAATGCTTTCCTTCTTTATGTTCTCCAAGTGTCAGATAAGAAGAGGCAAACCAATGCAAATTTACATAAAAATGAGGGAATACATAAAACACAGTGAAGGCATTCTGTTAAAATGCAATGTTTTATTAAAAAAAAGTAATAGGCTGCTGTAATCAATGTCTCAGTTTCTGCAAAGATAAATTCTTCCTTATTTTTCTATCTCTCTGTCTGCAAAACCACCATTTAATGTTAGTATCCTGTGGAAAACATGCTTATAGATAGAGTTTTTAGTTTTGAGATTTAAAAGTAGTGTACTGGAAAAACCGTTTTTGATCTTGAATCTTATTCAAGAATTTGTGGTTAGGAAGTTTTGAACTCATGACACACATTTGCCATGTCTGCTCTTTGCAGATAGTTGCATTCCTGTGGTTTTTGAGTTGTTTTCTTCTCTAAGAACGAGATGACTGAATGTTTCAGTGAGCAAGATCTTAAGATCTTGTTTCAGAGTTTAGGCTTGTATTTACTACAACTTAACTGTGTGGTTTTCCCTACTTAGTCCTAGCCTCCCTACAGAAATTGCTTGAAGGGTTGGCCGTTGTTACAGTACTGTTTTCATGGTGTGAGGTACCCAAAAGGAAGTGTATAGGCTTCTGTGTACTTACCACTTCATTTACAGTGTTAACTGCTGAGGAACTTGATTTTGCTCACAGTGGAAGGAATGGAAAATCACCTATGAATGTTCATTATGTAACTTTCTAAAGGTCCAGAAGTTAAAACTGTAGTTTGATTTATTGTTAGAGGATATAGTAACATCATGAAAAAGCAAGAAGGAAGATACTGTGTAGAATTATTTTTTTTCTAGTAACAAATATTTATTAGTGCTGCCAGGAACAACTTTACAACTTTATTTTAGATGAGTCTGGAGGGTTTAAGGAAGTGAACCAAAAAGCTCAACTGGAGATTGAAAACTGGCAAGACTTGGGAAAGAACTAGCAAACAATAAAAGAGGAGGTGTTAAGCAACAAGGGCAAGTGACACACAGCAGGAAAGTGGGAGCTGAGGCAGCAGAGTCATATTATCACAGTGGTTTAGGTGCCTATGAGCTTGCAAATCTTTGCCAAATGAACATAAAAAGAAAGGCATATTTTATCAGCAGCCTGTACTGCTCAGGACTGATACGTTGTTTAATTGTACCATACACATACATATTTAATTGTATTATTTAGTCCATCTGCCAGAATTTTTCAGGAACCTTGCTATTTTATTTATTTTATTTAAAAGGTAGGTAGGATAAAATGTTAACAAATTTTCTTAACTAACTTCTCATTTTCTGATTGATTTTAATATTAGTAGGTCCTCTGCTTATGTTTCCATCTTCAGCATTATCTACATTTTCAGCAGATGCCTGACTTTTTTATAACTTTATTATATCTTGCACAGAATCTCCCATTTCTTATGTGTTAGTCCAAAAGACAACTAGAAGACAGCCACTTTCCAGCTTAGGAAAGACTTAATTTCCATTGGCAGTGTACTAATTCCATTCAGTCTAAAAGCTGGAAACATGAACAAAGGAAGAAGAGAGAAGCACTCTGTAAAAATAGTATCTGATGTCAAGTGACACCTTAGCACCCTTGGCTAGGACCTGGGTAATTATCTAGACTAAGCAGGATAAGAACAAATCAAAATTTGGATAAGACCTTTGGGACACAAGAGTCCAATAAGATCCTTGTTCTCCTCACACTAATTCATTTTGGGGTTTTATATTGTGTCAGTTTAAATGCCCCTTGTAACTGCAGATTTTCTCCACATTTTGTTAATTCCCTCCCCCCGCCCCAGGCTTTTCTCTGTACTGTTAGAGCTGATCTTCAGTCTAAAATTGATTCAGTTATAGCAACTGTAGAAATTGCTTTAATTTAGCTAGTTGGAAGAAGTTGTAATGTTCTGTGCAGTCCATTTCATTCAAAGATGCTTCTCTCATTTAGAAAACAGAAGATTTGTAAGAATGGCATATCACATCTCAGTAATTTACCCCAACTGAACTAGAAAACTTTTGCCATTAATTACAAAAATTTCCATATTTTTATTGATTTTTATGAACTCAGCTACAAATTGTGTTCATTGTGGTCCACACTGTTTTTTGTTGCACAAAAGGAAAAAGAGTATTCCAATTCTGCATTTAATTTTCTTATTTGAGATTGCTGCTTGCTGTTTCCAGCTATTTATCACTATTTTTCCCAAGAGAATAATGACACTTTTCATATGATCTTTTGATCTGTTCATGTGTATGTCCTTTCTCAATCAGACGAGCTGGATTAGTTGTAATTATTAGCTGTGTATTTGCTTATGGAGCTCATTTGGAATGAAGTAAGTGAAAGGTACCAGAAGAGCAGTTCAGCATCAAGATCTGAGAAGGCAGTAACTCTCCCCAGGGAGCTGCAGATATGTACTTGGATGCTAGGGGAGGTAGCATAGCTGGTGCTGGAAAAGAGTTCACAGCCAGTGTATTTCCACCAGTCTTCAAACGTTCTGAACAATTAGTAGCTTTACTGGAATTTAGAATTGTAAGGATCAATGGAATGATGGTTGTTCTGCTACTAATGGTGTTAACATTACCGAATATTTGCAGATACCCCACCTTTGCTATTTGAAGCATCTTCTCTGGAGAATGCATTTCAAATTGGAGGTTACCCTTGGCATTATATCATCACACCTAACAAGAAAAAACATAAAGGAGTCTTCCATATTTGTTCTCTGAAAGACAATACTTTGGTAATATATTCAGATAGCAGCTTCTCTGAAATTCATGTGTATCATGTTTGTCTTCATCTCTTATCCTGAGTAGCATTTGAGGTAATAATGCCCTTATTTTCCAGTGTGGTGCTTTCTCAGGGATCACCTGACAGTATCAAATCAGCTGTCCCATGGAGTCATGTGTAAAATGTTTTCTTCTGAGTTAGTATTACTTCTCATATTTGCTTCATTCCAATATAATAGTAAAACTGTCAGATCTACACAGCACTGTGTTCATGACTTAAAAGTTAAGTCTCATTACCTGATTCCTTGCATGGTAACATCTTAATGCACTTCTGACTAGTCAGCCTACCAAATACTGACTAAAGAATTATTTTACATATTAAGAAACCACAGAATAAGTTTTCCTTAATGTTTGTAGTTTATCTTTGATTTGTACCTTCCCTCTCTCCCTAGAAAGATTTCATGGCTCAGTTTAATCCCTCTCTGTCCCTCAAAATATTTTATTAATCAGTTTAATCTATTCCTAATTATTCTGTACATTCTTTTGTATGAGCTCTCCATCTCAGCATTTATTTTGAATCTGGAGTTTACCTGAAGATCATTCTGTAATACAAACAGCTTCTAGGCCTGTTCAGAGTGCTTGACTAAATAAGTCTTATCTGTAAATATCCTTATCTCTTTTGCTAGCCTGATCAGATCAATGATTCCCCTCCTATGTCTTATTTTCAAAACTGTTGTTTCACAACTGTAGCTGAAGATAGATTTTTAATTAAAATGGACTTGTACAATCCTTTCTCATCTGCTTTTTCCTATCTGGGTTCATATATTTGAAAATTTGAATGAGCAATGTCAGCTAAATTTAACAACTAAAAGCCACTGCCAAAATCCCAAGTTTTTGACCAGCTTGCATCTGATTGCTAAAATCACAAGCTATCCCAGGCTTACATACTCCACAGATAATCTGCACAAAAGAGGTTAAGCCTGAGGTTTGAAGCTCAAGTCAAACTTCATGCTAATGTTTTCTCATGTCTTGACACATCCCATGTCTTGGATACTCAGATTGCTGGAATTGTTGAAGTGTTTGCAGAGTGTAGACTAAATCTTCATTTTACTTAGTTTCAGGAGAGATAGGACTGTGTCTAGCAAAGGTACAAGGTCATTGCTTATTGCATATTAAAAATGTTGAAACCGTTCCATGGAATATCTTGAGAATTGGAACTGAGTCTTGTTATTGTTCCACTCCCATCTTTTCTGGTCATGTTTATGAGCAATACTTAAAAACCTTCAGAGGTATGTAGTGAGGAGCTCAGTATTTCCTCTTCAGTTAGATCTGTGAGACTTTCAAAATACTAATATTCTAAGCTTTCCTTTTCTTCAGGCAAAAAATGGCATACAGGATATGAAATGCTGTTCGCTTGAACCTGACTGGATATATTTCCATCCAGATATGTCAGGTAGAATAATCCACGTGGGACCAAATTTGATAAAGTATGAGCTTTTTTTTTTCCCCCCCCAAATCTTATGTTGGCAGAAGTTGCATAAGTGCATAAATTAAGTAGTTTGACAATTTGCAAATCCACTCATCAAACTATAGAAACTGCAAAATTTGTTAATTTGTCAGAAACAGAGGTTCTGGTAGAAACATCTGCAGATTTTTATGTGATGAATGTCAGCACTGGAGGACACAGTCTAGATTTTTATATGTAAAATGTTCAAAGACCACTGTTTTAAAATTTCATTGATAAACATAAATTACAAAAGTAATTAATTTCAGTTTCACTTATTTCTGATGTTTTAATGTACCTGATTTTAAAAAATTATACACAGATATTGTAGGCAGATTAGAATACATGATTGACTTTGTAACTTCTGTTTCTTTTGTAGAGTCTTGAAGCTTAAGGAAGTTAAAAATCATACAGATCAAATGGAAATTGCAGAAGATTTTACGATTGTAGCCAACAGAGAAAACTGTGTGAGTTTAGTGTCTGAGATCACAATGTACAATTTTGAGCAATGCACAGACGTTTTGCATATATAAGTAATTGCTGTGTTTTATGGGCTTCGTTCAAGATTTATTGAAAGATATTCTGTGTCTTCATTGGACTTTAAGCTGTAGGAAAAATCATTGAAAACAGGAACACATTCAGGATAGATTTCTGAAACCTCCAGTCTTTTCTTTAGTTTTTAATATTCTTTTAAGGTGTGCAATATCACATGTATCATGAATATAAAACATACTTAAAAGATGGTGACAGATTTCCTTCAAATGAAGGTGCTACTAAGTGATAATTGTGTGCCTCTCTGGTGCTCAGGTAAGTTATCATACAAGTGCTGTAAGTGTTTCGAGTCTCTCATAACTTAGGGGTAAGTCTTCATAAGACAACAAAGATAATACATTGCCTCCAAAAATCTGTTTCTTTTCCTGGCCATGCACACATGTCACTCTTGTGGCAGGTTTGGCATTCATCTAACCCTTAGTGAGCCAAATCAGTGCACTAAAATAATAGAAAAAGTGAGAGGTTTTCTGCTTGCTTGGTGAGCTGAACTGGAGCAGAAGAGAATCAGTGGATCAGAAGAGTGCAGGAAGGTAGAATCAAGTGGTGAGATGATCTAAAGCTACTGGTAGAATAGAGCTCTTAAATCACCTCAGTTGTTTTGTGAAGTCTTTTGTGATACAAAGTCGCAAAGACAATCTCAGGTGAAAAAGAGCACACTCACGAAGAAAAATTTTTGATAGTGCCTGGAACTGCCATTTTGCTTCAGCAGACAGGGGTATGTCTTATCTAAAACCAAGTTTTTATAGTTTGAGTACTGTAAAATGCATGGAAATCAGTGATACTAATTTTGAAGCTTTTGCAGAAGAAAGGTCCGTGTATTAAAAATCTACACAAACTCCAGAATAAGTCTTCCATTGATTTCATAAACTGAAAGCTAGGCCTTCTAATGAGTTGCCATACTGCTTTTTTGGGGTTTGTTTAGACAACTTCTCTTACAATAAGAAAAATAAGAGTTTTAATATTGTTTGTGCTGTGCCTGTTCCCTTTGACTTCCATGACAACACTGATGGCCCAGTTCTGAATGTTTCTGGTATTAATGAAGCCCAGTGGCAGCAGCTGTGGTGGTCTATGATGCTACTGTCCCTGTCTTCCACAAGTAGGAGTTTAAGAGACAAATTGGTGGTGACTTAGTGTGTCAATTCTCATTCCAGTATCTTGGTTCCAGTCAATTCTGTTCTAAAAATTGTGGTAGCTGAGAACCTTTTCCACCTCTGCAGGACTGAGAACCTCTGAATATGAGTAAATACTGATAATATTTCAATTAAAGCTGCCAAGTTCATAAAGAAGACACTAGGGCTGTGCATAGCTAATGGGTGAAACAAGGTCCAAGAGATTAAAACAGTGTCAGAAAGCAAAATATATGAAATTGTCAAACAGATAGAAACTAAAAGGCTCTGAAGTCTAGAGACACTTCTTTATGTTTCTCCAAAGGTGAACAACACTGTTACAGTAACAGCTTCTGGTCGAGTGGTGAAAAAGCGGTTTAACTTGCTGGATGATGACCCAGAACAAGAGGTAAGTGATGCAGTGAGTAAGACCACTCATGGATTATTTCAGATGCTTAGCTAGCCAGAAGTCATTCTTGTTTCAGGCGCAGTGGGTAACCAGTAGCTGTGTATATCTTTGAGTTCTTTATTCCTCTTCTCTGTCTGTCTTGGTCTTAACTTCTAATTGCTTCAAATGCTCCCTGTCATCTTTTCGCCTTAGTTGACATTTGAGCTTTGGATTTTTTCTTTCTTGTAAGAACTGATGTTATGCCCCACAATATAATCATAACTCCATGTGACTTCAGTGGCACAGAAAGGACACATTAATGTGACAAATCATTACTCTTTTCTCCATTCAAATATTCTTACAAAGCATTTTATGAAATGAAAGTAACTTTTTTTTCCCCTCTGCTTTAGCTTCCTCGTGTCTTTGATGTAGTATCTCTAAACTTCATTTTTCTCTCCCACTTGCTTTGAGTGGATTGCAGGAAAAGATATTTAACACTTTTCTTTTAAGTGTGCTTCTTGAGAATGAAAACACCACATGCCTTGGTGTTGATTTCTCAAGAGGTTATGAAGAGTATTTTTTAGCTCTCTATCTAGAGCTGGAGCTGTAATTGACATAAACACAACAGTTAAAATGCATCAGTTTCTAGCAGTCACTTTTTTTCTGAGAAAATGGATTTTACTATGGTAAAAATACAGCACAGTCCAATATAACCCTCAAGGATCTGCAGTTCATTTCTATCCACTTTTTCTTTTAACCATAATAAAAATAGTCTGCACACTATTTTTTCCCCTGCTGTTATACTTTACTTGTGATTCCAGTAGATGTTTTTACATTATGAAAGAAAAAGATGGGCTTGAATTTGAAGAGTATGTAACAGTGAAATAAAGGCAATTAAGTTAGTTCATAATCTTTACATTTTGGTCTCACTTCTTCACTGACACATACTCTGTGGAGCAAGAGAGAGCTCTGAACAGAACATAGAGGTATTTATGTGAATGGAATTACCCTAATATACTCATCCTCTCAAAACCAGTGAAGGTTTTAAGCTACACTGTCTCTAACATGTCTGTTCCAACAGTTTAAATATATTTCTTCTGCCACTTTAGAAGTACTTCTTTTCTATTTCCTGTATATACAGGAATACATCTACTTGCACATTAGGATTTTTCAGAATATCTCTTTTCTCCTACTTAAGGAATTTTGCTGAAATACACTGGACAATTCGTGTTGGGAAACATGCCTTTTGGGTATCAGGCTCACACAGTTTTTGTTATCAGACCAGAAGACTTAAGAATTAGAATTTTTCCAATTCTGCTTTCATCTGAAAGAAAAAAGAACTATCCAGCTTAGGTAGAGGGGAATGTGAATTTGTTTGATTTCTAAACTTGAGGTTTTGTTTTTCCTAAGACATTCAAAATTGTGGATTATGAAGATGAATTGGATTTATTATCCACTGTGGCAGTTACTCAGATAGGAGCTGATGGAAGAGCTCACCTTGACTTTCATTGTAATGAACATGGGATTCTACTTAAGAGTATTCCATTACGGGAGTCCTGGGATGTGGTGAGGAAAATTCCTGTCTTTTGTTCACAGTCTCTTCCCCATACTCATTTACTTACAATTTTTGTTCAGATTTGAAGCAGATATATAAATAGTGTTGCCAAGGAATGAGATTTGTATAAAATAACAATCACAAACTCTGAAGTTTTAAGTATTCTATCAGACAATAGTTCATTTATTTGAAAATCTCCACTATTTGAAATTACAATATTTTTTTTGTTGGTTGATTTGTTTGTGTTTTTTATTTGGGGGAAGGGTTGTCCTTACGTATTTTTGAAGTATTTATCAACTGAAATACTCACCCTATGGCTAGTTTCATCATATTAACTTTGCAACTTGTAAATAATTTCACTAGCTTACCTTGAACTACTCATGCACAGAATGAAGCATGGACTTCCCTCTGTGTATATTTGGAGAGATGGAATGGGCTGTTCATACGGTCCAAGTTCAGGTGGACGTCCAGCTTTGATGGTCTGAAATTTTCAACACCTTTGCACTCTTTTATCACTGACTGCATAGGCAACTTGGGATCTTAAATCAGATGCATCTAATTGCAGTAGATGCCTAAAATAGCTGTGTGAGAAACCTCTCCAAGTTTTAAAATTCTGTCGTTTACCTGGAAGGGCAGTCTCTGTGTATCCACACAGAATTCCTGCCTGATCATGGAGGTCACCAATGTTAAATACTTTTTGTTCTTCATGGAAAATGGTGTGGATATTAGCAAGTTGTGAAAATAGAGACTAAAATCTCAATTCTTTTTTCTCATTTCAGACTTATAGTCATGAAGTTTACTTTGACAAAGACCTTGTATTACATATAGAACAGAAGCCTAACAGGAGATTCAGTTGTTATGTTTACCAAATGGTCTGTGATACTGCAAAAGATGATTAATGTTCAAGCCACGAAAAAACAGAAAGTGCTTTGTAAAAAAGGATGGAAAACTTTTGAATATATTTAAACCATAACCAACAACTACAGAGACTTCCATTTGGATGTTATTTAAGGATTCCATACGTAAGAAGCAGTCAACTACTGTTCTTCTGGCAGGATTTAATCTTAACATTTTGTACTACTACAAGAGGTTTTGGGTTTTTTTCCTTTGTAACACTCTACACTTGCCTGTAGTCCATAATGGCTTTTCATGTATTCACCAGTTCCTCATTAATGCTAGATGCAGCATTTATTGCTTCTCTTCAGCAGTAGGATTGAAATACTGGACATCAAGAAGAAGGATGTGGATTTACTCATTATCTGCCATCTGCTGTGATCTGTCTTACATAGTTTTACCTATGCAACTCTAATATAGACTGTCATGTAAACAAAGTATGTAAAAATTGTGTAGGATAAATTTTATATGTAGTATGAAAATTGCAGTGTTACCTTTAAGCCACTTAGACAAAATCCTTCTCTTGGTTTTGTGCGAAAAATAAAATCATGCAGATTTTCCGGTTGTGTATCTGTTGGTTTAAAGAGAAATATTAATAAATTATGTATTTTACTGTCTTTTTAATATATCTTTTAATATATTTTTACAGAGATACACATATGTATGTGTAACACTAAACAGTGTTCTGGTTCTCCCTGTGTCAAGGGTCAGGAGTTGTTCAGTCTGAGCCAAAACTCCAGCTGCTCCCTTTGATCCCCGTGTGCATCCTGTCTGATTATGTGGCAGTGCCATGTGGTATATTCAGAATCTACAGCATGCAAACTTCCATTTTAAAGTAAAAAACACCCCCAACAAAACACAGGCTCTAGACTTCATGGTGATGGAGTGTTTCCAACAAGCCAAAGATGGGCTCAGGAGAGTAGCTTTTGGAGGGTATGACCAACATCTGATTTCTCATTACCACCACCATCATCATGAGCGTAGTAATTCTAAATGCAAATGTTCTTTTTGCTTCAAGCATTACTAATTAAGCATGGATCATTCTAGATGATTCAATAAATAGTGAAGAACTCTCGAAGAATGATAAAAGTTTTCTGGTTTGAGTTTTTAGAAAAAGTGTAATGCAGAAGAAAAAGTGAACTTCAATTGTGGAAAGGCAAAACAACACAAAAAGGACAGTCAGGAATACAATGAAAGAGCGGTAGAAATAAAGGGCAGCAGCACCACCCAACTTCCACCCTCCCTTCCATAAGTTTTCACTTGGTGTCCAGGGAAGAACACCTGTCCATTACCTGCTATTTTATAAGTAACTGCATAAGTAATATATGAAGGTAAAAACTAGTATGAATCTATATGGCAGAAGACCTAACTCTTAAGCAGATACTTAGGATACATTTCATGCTTGTTTCTGTTTAGGTTACTGAAGCAGTTCCTCCCAGAGAAAGACATTTCAACTCATTGTTTATCAAATATTGCAAGTACTGCACGTGAAGACCAGCTCCAGCTTTCAAGAGTTTGTTATACTTGTCAATGGCTTATTTTTAAATTACTGCAGACTTCTGAAGTGATATTCTGCTAAATCTATACATGTACATCAGTATCCATTTTTTGTTTTTCTAATTGCAGCAATTTGTAATGACCAAAAGGCAGCCCAGACTTTGATGAAGATCATGGTGTCTTGTGTAAAAGATTCTATCACGGTACACGTGCACTACAAATAATGGCAGATGTTCCATCCTGGAAGGTCACACATAGACGTTTTAATTCAGAAACAGAGTTTTCTACTTATTTCTGAAAACACCTTAAAAGCTTTTTAAGAATAGAGAATCCCCAGTGATTATCCCTGAACATTTCTGTCTTCACACCCTACTTACTAACAGGCTGGAACACACCCAAGAAACAGAATCAAGCTGTGAGTTGCCTTCTGTACCTATGCAGAGACCCAGAAAATTCTAAAAATAAACTTCTGTTTAAATGGGAGGAAAATCCTGACCACAAACCAGTAGTATTTTACGCTGTCAAAAATAACTATCTAAACCAAATACAAATACCCACATGCTTCGTGGCAGCCCACTTGAATTAACTGCTTTAACTTCAAGTTAAATTTTTAAACTCATCCACCAAAAAAAAACTTTGTTTTGCCAAGAGAGTTTATATGTAATCATTTTTGGTCATTGTTGCTGGCAGGAGTGTACTGTTGTGCAGAGTCAAACTGATATTTTAATTTGAATTAATGCATTAGATCTGACTTGTAGACCTATAGGTTGAAGTCCATTTACGATAATTCTAGAGCACTTATATTTTATGTAAATTAGGTACTTGGAAATCTCTTACACAATCTGAATAATTCAATATGCTGAAGAGTAACTGTAAAGTGGAGAAGTTCTGAGGATACCCATGTGGTTTCCATTACAGAGGAAAAAATATTCTTGTGCACATGCCCAGCCTAATTACCTCCAAGCACCAAAGTGTGACAGTACAAGAAAAGGGAGAAAAAAGGCTTTGAAGAAAAAGAAGTAACTTTTTCAAATGTAGTTTATTTCCCATTTATAAATTCAGAAATTAAGATGAATAAAATAGAGAAGGCAAAAAATCTCCTCACTTCTCATAGGCAATTGCTTTATGATCAGGAAACCCATTTACTGATAGTAATTTTTTTACAAAGATTGGACTAAGGAACTATTAGTGTGAAACTGTGAGTTCCCTTCTGTGTATTTCAGGGGGTGCTCAGCACTCATGCCATGGCTTCCAGAGTCTGCAAATAGAGCCTCAATTAATTACTTCTTCTCAAATGCATACTTTAAAAGATGAAAGCTGAAAAGTTCATGCTTCCATTATTTTCACTAGCACTAGATGTCCAAGGAAAAAGATTTATATCTACATACAGCGAGACATGTAAATATACATGTGAACTGTTAATGTTAGTAAAGACTCTCAAATGTGTATTTCAAACACAGAGTTGAAGAGATCTTAGTCACTGTTGCCAACATTATCAATTAGGTAATTTCATCCAAACTTTCTGCATTTTCAGTGTGGAAAATGTTTCTTTATTCTTTTTTTGTATGTTTGTTTCTGGATATGTCTAGTTACTTCAACAGCACAGTTTCTTGATCATTTTATTCTCATTTTGGTTTTTATTTTCCTCTTGTTATTCAGAAAAATACCATTTATATTACTTAACAGTAACTGAAGACTGCCAAAATAATTCAATATGCTCACCAGCAAATTTGTTTTCCTTATGGAACTGTAACCGCTGTCCCACATGATGGAACAGCTAATAAACAAATTAATTTGCTTCCCAGTTATGATCAAGGTTGTCAGTAGGAATACTTGTCAGGAAAGACACCCTACAGTGTGGCACGTAGGCTGAGTGTTTTCTGTGAGGAGCTGCTGTCAGCTGCTCAAAGCAAGGTCTCTGGGCACTCTGCCTGCAAATGGCAAAATGTTGGTCTAGTAAGTGAAAAAGTCATGGCCTAGTGAATTCATGTTAGGTTTCACCTAGAGTTGTTTGATACAAGCTTTCTGCTGTTGCCAGAATGAACAAAACCTAAGTGATAAGAGCAAAAACGGGAGGAAGTAGTAAAAATGTGGTTTTCTAAGGCTGAACCACAAAAGAATATATGGAACAGCAAGTCAGTTCTTTCCTAACTGCCAAGTATTGCTACAGCCAAGAGTACAAAACCTTTAAAGAGGGTTTTTTTCTGGAGATGTGTGAATTGATCTGATACATATGTAGTAGTAGCATTGAATCAACATGAATTTCAGGTGTCTCTGATGCACAGACTGAACAGGTTATGAGTACTAAAAGAAAGAAACAAGGATTCCAGTGTCTAAATCAGTGTTAGAGATATTTAAGGGAACATATTTTTTTTGCAGCTATTTCACAATCTTAGATTTTTCAGAGAGGATCACTTGAAGCTCTCTGGTTGCTAGACTTGGCATTTATGCCATTGTAGCTTTAGTATTTATTTCTGCTTTACTGAGATTACAAAATGGTGACCAAAATAAGCTTCAGGAGCTCCAAAAGAATTTTATGTCAATGCATTCTAATGTTTACAGATTGAATAAATTTTAAAGTAGTTAAAATGCTTGCTTTGGCTAATAAAAGATTACCATGAACTGCAAAAATAGGTTGTTTTGGGTTTGGTTTGTTTTTTTGGTTTTTGGTTTTTTTTTTAATAAAAGGAAATAGGTATCCTAGCAGAATGAAGAGTTACAATGATGCAGTTGTTAAGAATTGCTTGATATAGCTTAATAACTCATTTAGTAAACTGGGAGTACAAATGCCTTATTCTTGCCTATGTGGACGAGAAAATTGGGTTATTGGAAATATTATATTTTTAGGGAAGAGTAAGTGCACATTCTTCTCAGGAAGAGAAAGAGGAAGCATGGGAGGGGAAACTAAAATTCACTGGAATTACTGCACAGAGTGGTTAAAGAGCTCTGGCTTAGCTGAGATGCTGCAGGAGCAGCAACGCATTCCACATGGCAAGATTGCAGGCTCTCCACACAGTCCCCAGCAAGAGCTGCTTGCCAGAAGACAGAAAGGAAAATTATTCAGTTACCGTGTTTACTTGAAGGCTCCCCATTTAGACTCACACATTGGCAGTTTTTCTGATTATATCTGAAGTGAGTCTCAACTTTGGGTACGTGCTATGTGTGTTGCCTGCCTCTAACCTGCAACTTGCAGCATGGTCACAGCACGTTTCCATGCTCTGGAGTTCTATGAAACTCCTGAATGTTGACACCACATTCTTCCTTTATAACGACCCTGCCCCTTCTTTGTACTGCCTGGAAGCTGGCTTCATTTTATGACTGCCTTAAAAGCATTTTGTTTTGTGGACCAAAGCAGCATACTTCCAGCATTTCTACTTCAACAAAACCACTTTTTTCCCCCACTTCACCACATCTCTATCTGAACAGGAAAAAAAAATGAGATTCCAAAAGTTCGTTATTTGTATTTGATAAAGATGAGTAGAGGACCAGATGGAATTTCCCAGCCAGTGCCTAGGAACTGAAAATATAGGAAGGACTGGCTTCTCTTGATGAGATCTGCTTTGAGCATAAAAAGAGTGCACATCCTGCCTTTCTTGTGTCATTGAGTACATACTCACTGGCAAGGCTGCTCAGCAGTAGGGAACAAAATGAGAAAGCACATGCCAAATAAAAACCTGCAAGCAGTAAAATTTTATAATCTTGCTTTGACAATTCCAACTATTGCCCCAGAGTTCCACAATTTTAAAATATTTTAACAAAATACTTTAAATTATTAGAAAAATATACTACAACTAACAGAAGCAAAATGCTTATGGATTGAAGAACAACAAAGAGTTTCATGGCACAGATAACAATGACTGGCCTATAACCAGTATAGAATTTTGGACAAAAGCTGCGCTATGTGCTTTATTTTATCTCAGCAGAAGCTCTCTCCAGGGTGGAAAAGAAGTAAAAATTATTTTTTAGGAACAGTCCTATCCCATAGTCACAATTTTTTCAAAGACAAATTAGTGATGCCCTCAGTAGCAAAGGGCACATGGTTCTGTTGCTTAGGCATGGAACTCAGTACCAACAAGAATAAAAGGATCATTCTGCTTTGACTGTGCTATTCAAACACTAATTATTTAAACTTCTTTGCCAGTATTACTCCTGGTAAGATAACTTCTACAGGGGTATTTCTAAAGCTTCCACAAAAGTGAGTTAAATTATCTGCCAGAACAAACCTGACTGGACTATCTCAGCACTTTTGTTTGTTTACAAGATGAACAGCCATCAGGCTTCTGAAAAACTCATCCAAATACTCTAAGGGATACTGAAACCTGTTCCTAGGCTTAGATCTTCAGTGACTTGTCCAGCATGGAAAAACAGATAAAGCTGTAGCTGGTAAAAGAGATGTAAACTCATTCTAAGCACAACTCTGACAAGTCAGTTACTGGTCACTGAAAACTAGAAATACTTCCTGCATTAAAAGAGTTAAATCAGAAGCACAAAATAATGATCTATGGTAACTTGGTGTGTTGCTTAGACAAGCATTTGTGTACCTTTATGTCTAGGCTGCTGCTCTCAAAATACATGAATGGTAATAGAAACAATGACAGAAGTTCCCAAGTATTGCAGGCACCATCCAGGCAGGAATCCATTCCTGCCTCTTCAAAATAATCTGTCAATCTCTGTTTTGTAGGGCTTATTTTGTCTGCCCATTTCATAGGTTCTTCCAGGTCTGAAGTCACAATTACCCCACATCTGACAATGCAGCCACACAAGAATTGAAGAAATGTCTGAGTGGATTGCATGTTTACTCGGGGGTGGGAGCTTAACATGATACAGCTGACTGCTGAGGGCTGGGTGACGCATTTGATAACCTGTTTGGAAACTAAACCCCCATTGGCATAAAAATGAAACCATCTTAGGGCTTTCAAGTCTCATGGATCAATGAACACCTGCCTTTGTCAACCATTACCATGGATAGGCTCTACAGCAGTAGAACTTTTCTTTCATAGAGCCTCTGTTCTTTCCCAGAACTCTGTTGCTTCCCAGAGCCTCCATCTCCTAGAGACAATGATTTTTTTCCAGTACATTACCAACTCTGTCAAGTCTGTGCTCCCCCTCAGCAGTTCTGTTGGGACATAACATAACATGCACATTGTAGCTGTGCTAAGGATTGCTTCTGATTCTAGACCCATCTGACATTTGCATCATGTGGGCAAGAAGAGGTGGAAGAACAGGAAACAAGGAGAAATACAGGCAGGAGCTACTAATTGTGCTGCCTGAAATCTCCTCTGCATTCCAGATGTTCCATAAAGAACATTTCACATCATCTAACAGTTTATTTAGCATTTTGTTCTGGTTTGGTTTATGTAACAATCTGTAAGGTTTCACATTTCTTCATTCTGTTTTTTAAAAAATTCTTTCATGGTCAGTTGGCAAAACTGGGCCTCATTTTTCAGTTCAATAAAATGTTGTGTTTGCTCTTATTATTTGCTGCTTAACAGGGTAGACCGGTTTGAGCTATAGGAATTCATGAAGGTCTTCTGAGAGATGTAGTTTTAGGCATAAGCAAAATCCACTTGAGCAGAAGGTTCCTCTGTGGGACTGTTGGGGTACTGGATGTAATGCAAGCTTGTTGAAATCAGTGGGAACTGGAAGCATTTTGCAATTGGGAGATTTAGGTTCATAGAGATAAATTAACATAAATATTTGTGTCAGTTTTTAGGCTTTACAGAGACAAAAGTAATTTTATTAGACCACCCCATATAACTGGAAAGAATGGACATATTTGGGGGCCTCTGATTTCTTTTTTTTTTTTAATTTTATGTAATATTGTTGTGACTCCTTGCATGGAACTGGCAAGTACCATAACAATGATGCTTTGCAATCTGTAATATTTCAACATCAATCTCAAGGTTTTACAATGCTCTTTAGGTAAATACTAATTTTTTAAAATATAACAAAGATTATTTGATTGTTTGAAAGGCAGTGAGTAAAGGATTCCAGCTAAGTAGAGAAAAATACCCCAAAACTCACCATGTATAAACACATGATATTTTTTGTGCATAGGTAGGCAGATCTATAGGTTTATTATATGCTGGTTTGTACGTAAAGAAGAAAAAAAATCACTTCATTTCATGTCTCAGTGTAGATGTTTCCAACACTTCACTAAGTATGGTGTTCAAATTGGCAATATTCCACTGAAACTATTTTAAGTTTCCTTTCATTTTTTTAGGCCTAAATTTGAGGGTGAGATACCAGACAACTCAAAGACTAGCCAGAATAAATAGTGGGGTTTTGCCTCAATCAGTTAATGAATTTTTAAGTCATATGCATTTCAATACTATATATATTTTAAAAGTAAGCTAATCAAATATCAGAAAAGTAGTGCTGAATATATGTTTGGGCATAGCCTCCTACTAGGAGGAGAAATAGAAACATTGTTCACGGCACTCCAGAATGCCCAAAGAAGGAATAATATCATCTCAGAGAAGTTCCAAAGAATTGGATAAGGGATGTAACTCGAACAAACAGGATGTAAACTAAGCTCTGTGTACCCAGACAAGATAAAGAACAAATGCTGGTTTTTGGCGGTGAAACACAATGACCCTGTTCCTGATCAAGAATGGAGGTCAAGACCACGAAGATCCGGAAGGAACAAAAAAAGACTTCAAAAAAGGGTGTGGCTCTGTAAAGCAAACTAATGAATATGTATTAAGCAAGACTGTCTAATGAATATGTAAACAGTATGTGCAATAAAACGTCCTGTCTCTGTCATTTGGCACGTTCGATTAGAGGAGCGATCCTCGAAATGTCAAGTGTGCTGAATAAAGAAGAATGCCTGCTTTTTAATACCTACAGATTGGTGTTCGGAGTTTGGTTCTGCCGCTTTTTGGTATCACTACTACATTTAACAGGCTTCAGAGCCAGCTGAATGTTCTTAAGCAAAGTGAAAAATGACTGAATACATGATTTGACAAAACTGGTCTAATCAATCGCGTTCTATTTTTGGCAGGTGCTGCCTGTTGCCTCTTTTGCAAGTCTGTTTTATTTCCGTCTCTTTCCCTCTCTAACTTCCCGGCAGTGGGCACTTCCATACTTGTTGGAATTGTCTCAAATTTCATGCGTTCCCTTTGGACGTTTGATATATATATATATATATATGCTATTGAACAGAACAATGTTCCCATCCTCCTGCACACTTAGGCCAGACTTCATATATGAAACTGGTAAGTATCTGTTCTACATTTGCAGCACTCAGTGAATCCAGTGGGAAAGGGGAGATCCTGAGGGCAAGCCATGCTCCAAGTAGAGCCAAGTCCATCGGTATCTTTAGGTGCGCTCCTCCTACTCTGCATTTTCTGTTTGTTCTGCCCGTCTCTTCGTCACAGCAGCGTTCCTACTTTATCTGTAAGTGCTTATGGCTGTAGTGGCTTATCTTTCTGGCAGGTCTGTAAATTCCCCAACTCTCCGCTGCAGCTTCTTGCACAAAACCATCAGCCGGGGGGAGCGCAGCGGGGGCGCCACCCTGGAAGGGGACAGGCTGACACGGAAAATCCTCTTCTAGGGCGGAGTTCTGAATGCGAGGGGGCACTTGGAACTTGTGAAAACTGTTTAAAAAAAAAAAAAAGAAAAGAAAAGAAAAGGAAAGGAAAAAGAAAAAGAAAAAAAGGCAACACCTTCCTGTTGACAAAGCGGCGCTGAGAGGGCGGCAGGACGCCGGCCGGCAGGCGGGCAGGGAGAGGAAAGGAGTGCGGAGTGCCGCCCTGCTCCCGCCCCTGCNGTCGGTCGGTCGGTCGGTCGGTCCGTGGGGTACGGACCGAGCGGTCCCGGGAAGCCAGCAGTCCCGGGAAGCCAGCAGTCCCCGAGAAGGGACAAAGAGCTCCTTGTAATAAGCCAAAACTGCTACGTATGGGTCTGGGTTTTTTTTTTTTTTCTGCAAAGCACTTGTTTACCCTGGCCTGGGGTTGCCGTGCACTTCGGAGGTGTGTTTTCCTAGGCAGCCTGAATTTATGCGAGTTGAGAATCTAAATGCCAGAAATGTTGCCCTAGGAAAGTTTCTCTTTTGGCTCCCTCCCATGTCCCAGGAGGAGAAAGGAAAGTTCAATACCACAGAAGCTTGATCCAGGAACGTGGATTGTGCCAGAGAAAATTTAGCACCATAAGCCCCGTTAAAATGCAGTTATTCAGCCCAGACTTAGCATACATTAGTTTGTAAAATACATCTTTTAAATTAATTCTTAATTCTGTTGCCTAAATAACATACAATTATTATGATGCAGGGTTGCTTTTTTTGTTATGGTTTGGTTTTTTACAGAGTGTATGAACTNACCCCGACCCCGCCCGGCCGCAGGGCCGCCCTTGCTTCGCGGGGCGCGGAAGATGGAGGACTACGGGCGATTCTTGGCGCTGCTGGCCTCGGCGCTGCTGGTCGGCTTCGTGTCCGTCATCATCTCCCTCGTCTGGGTCTTCNTGGTTTGGTTTTTTACAGAGTGTATGAACTTCTGATTTCATAGAGTTCAGCCTTGGACTAACATTTAACTGTTTCCCCTTACACTTAGAAAATAAACAGTATCCTTGTTTCCATCCCACACAATTACTATGTTGAGTCTCAGGTGCAAGAGTTGTTCCTTGAGGCCAGCAGGAATACTGGAGTTGGAACTGTGTTTTTGCTGTTGGCATAATTGACTAATTCCAATTTAAAAACTAAATTAGATACACTGTAGTTGATAAACTATCAATTTAGGGAAGAAAAATACAATGCTTTCAGTAAAGTTTGAAATACAGATAATGATAGAGCACCACAGAAGTGCTTATCTAGCCTGTGAATATATTCTAATAGAAAATAAGATCACTGCACTGTACCTTTAAAATCCTGAAAACTGGGAGTGTAAATTTATGCTAATGGCATTAAAAACTAATGGGAAAATTTGACAGAGAGAACAGCTTCCAACAGTAATTTTTTTATAACCTTAGTGACACAATTCTTGCCAGTTTCAGTATGAGGAGAACTAAGTGAAACATTAGTAATGGCCCAAGAAGGGCAAATAAATACTGCAGGGAACAGTGGAAATGCTCCCACAGTTTCATCACTGAGTTTGAAAGGGGGAGGATGGGGAAGATTTTACTGTTTTTAAGGAATAAAGTACCTCTGGAGGCATACAGTATAAATGTAAGCAGGAGTAATTTTTTCTCTGTAATAAAAGATAAACTTGAATTTTGTCTAGACAAACTCTGAATTTACTTTTTAATAATCTTACTTACATTTGCCTCATTGCTGAATGATACATTGCATTCATCCATCCAGAAAACTTGTCCAGCACATCTGGGCATTCATTTCAGTGGAACATGTTGTTTGCATCACATGTGTGATTGCTTGCTCTTCGGCAGGAACCCAGCCAGTCAAGAGGCTGGAAGATGCCGAAGGCTGTCTAGTTCTGGCGATGAAGGGAATGTTGGAATTTGAACATACACTGTAAATTTTTTTTTCAATTGGAGTGGGGGCGTTCTCAGTTTGTGGCTTCAAGTCACAAACTACTATTGAGCAATAAACAGTATTTTGAAGTTGTTCTACATAATATTACTTAATAGGAAGTGTAATTTCAGGCTATAAATAAGCAGTGAAAATCGCCTCTTGACTCCACTAAGATCTATACTACTTACTGTGCTTAAGCTACTGGTTTTTTATATAAGCACAGAATTTTTGAAGAAAATAGGGGGAGGTTTTCTGCAGCTTTTTCCTATGTATTTTCTATCTTTTCTCATCTGAAACTCAGTTTTCTACCTGTGTCACAGAGAAAGGGTGTTGCCTCAAACCTTCTGTAGGTACAGATATCTGTAAAGTAAATGGAAGTTCACCATAGCTAAAAACCCCCCACATATACAAGGAATTCACTTACAGTAGATCATTATTTGGGGAGGAAATCCTGTGATATAACAAGAAAAGCAACTTTGGAGACTGAAGGAGTACTATAGTAAATCAGATGAAATATCAACAGGTAAGATGACACTGTGAATCTGCTTCAAATTTGACTGATAAAAGTCAGCTACTGAATTCAAAGTAATTTGGATGAGACTGGGAAATCAGATACCTCTTTGGATACATACAAGAAAAACATATCTTTAAGTAGTTAAAAGTAGGGGTATCTAAAACAATTTCAGTTAAATGTTTGTGAAAGATTTTAAATAATAATAAAACCAATTGCTTCTTGAGTTTGTTACTCTATACAAAGGACAGAAATGTATTGTTGGTCTGTAGGAGGTAGAAGGGATGACTATAACATAATATGCATACTGGGAAGTAGATGTGACCTAATCAAAGTGTTGTATATATGTTATCAATCAAATGGAAAAGCTGTAGGCATGTTAATATTAAGACTTACTATCTTAGGTGGTTCAGCACCTATGGGTAAAGGATACCTGACAAAACACTGTCAGTGCACAGTAATTGTCCACAAGATTTTCTAGACTGAAAGTGAGAAAAACACAGGCAATAAAACTGTGTGCATATTTTGAAACTATTAAGAAAAAAACACAAGAAAAAAGTGAGTTTTAAGAAGAGCTTGAAGAAATAGTAGTGTGATAGAATGGGTTAAATAAATACATTTACATGTGCAATTGTTGAACAGTAACCATAGACTCAAGGCATGCTCCAAAGAAATATTTGCATGATAGTTCATGTTTGGCCTGCAAATGATTAGTCCTCTCATAGGACTAATTAAGAAACCAATCAAAATATACTGTGGTATAATGGATTTTTGACAATTTCCCATTACTCACCTTATAAGAGTATGTTTTTCTACAGAGATGTGACAATCTCTGTTGCAGACTGAGGAGCAGCTTGGTGGCTTTTGGGGTTGTGAAAGCTTGAATAAAGACTGAGTCAGAATGAAGAGGGTGGGGTAGTCTTTGTCTCCCATCCTCAGATCAGTTTTCTACTGTTTATGAGTCACATGTAAGCTCTATACAATAAAATTGTAAGTTGACACTGTAAATCTTGGAATGTGCTTGGAACATTAATATTCCTAATCATATATGATTTATAAATATCATATAACTTGTATTTTAAAGTCTTAAAACATGAGGCTGTAGTCTTAACATCAGCAGTGTATTAATAAAGGAATACAACAACAGACAGTCATGTAAATATCTGTGCAATTAGAGAACAGTATTATCCAAAGTTGACAAAGAAAATACATATCAGAAAATAATCTGACACACTTTCTCAACAAGTGAGGTTTTCTCAAATCAGGCTCTATTCCTCCAATCTGACTAGTAGCAGAAAAATCAAAATCCTATGCACAATCCCTGTTAGATCAATTTAATGACTGAGGATAAGATGTCACCAAGTTGTTTACTGGTTTGGTTTTTACTGAAACACACTTAAGTTTGGTTTTTTAAATTAGGAAAAGAAATCTCCCTCAAAGCTACATTTAAGCCTCAGTTTTATATTTGGAATATGCTATGTGTATGAGAAAGAGCCTTTTAATAGACTTTTTTAGAGGATTAAGGATTGGATTTTGCTGTAATTTGCAATGGAACTATGTGAATTATGCACAATTATTAACATCTGAGAGAAGTTGTAAGGCATAAAATCTTGTTTCTGTTCTTTCTGCAGCTATTATTGTTTACAGACTGCCCTGGACCTGGAAGTGCAGCAAACTCCTAATGAAGTTCATACACGCTGGATTAAATACCGTAGCTCTGATTCTTGCAATTGTTTCTATGGTTGCCGTGTTTGATTACCACAACGCCAAGAACATTCCTAACATGTACAGTCTGCACAGCTGGATTGGGCTTGCTGCTATTATATTGTATTCTCTCCAGGTCAGAATCTAACTGTATTTATAAACAGGTTGTAAATTTGAAGAATGTTTTGAGTAATTCACGCACAGTAGCCCTCACTAGCACACTCTAACTACCGAAACAGCCATTTTACACTCCGTGCTTTGGCAAATTAACATGTAAGTGTGCAAATACTGGATCCTTGATTGTGAGGAAAAATGCATTTTAAAGCATATTTTGTTTATTTGCTGGGAGAGTAGCCATTTATTTACTGTACAGTTACACAGTAGTGTGTTTCTAAGCTCTATTAACTCATGAAGTTAAAGAAAGTTTGTTGGAAGCATATTTAAATATTGAGGAAGTCTCAAATGAAGTAGCTGCTTTTTCTTTTTTTTTTTCAGCTGTCATAATTTTAAGTAGTTACTTCTTGGCCTCAAGACTTTTGTTAATCAGCAGAACAAGTGCTGCAGGGAGCAGTAAAGATCTAAAGGATCTGACATCTGAATGAGCTGCTACTGGCTAACCAGTTTTCCTGAATCAGCACAACTCTGATAGGTGTTTGTGGGCACACTTTTGGCTGCTCCTATTGGCAGGGAATTAGCGTTACCATAAGGTAAAATGAGCTAACTTAGTATGTTTTGCATTTGGCAGGGAAGAAGAGCAGGCATGCCCTGACATTTACAATACATTTACAGATGTGATGTTTCGGCATATACATTCTGAACTCCCTACATTGTGTTGTTACACTGTGAAAATTTATTTTGTTCCTTCAAGTATTTTTTTTTTGCCAAAACACTAAAAAGAAAAAATACTTCATTATCTGTGATCAAGCACAGAAAGTCCTTAGCTGAGGGATTTAAATTCTGGACTTCTTCACTTCTCAGGCTAGGATGTACAGGAAATAGCATTGAAATAGTGTTTTTAACACTTAGACAAATAGAATGCATATTGCAGCATTGTTGGATATATTCTCTATAGCTGAACAAGTTAATAAGAATGAATATGAAGGAATAAGAAGGAACAATGCTAAGATATTCTTTGTCCTAATAATGCAGCTATTTCAGGAAAATATGTGCTGCCACTGTACTGAGTATCAGAATTTTTTCTAATGGTTAAGTAAAGAATTGTGAATAAGGTCTTTGTTCTACTTTCCATTTTGCTACTGTAAACATGATCAATGGCACTTAATGTGTTGCCTGTCTCATCAATAAATCTTTGGTGTTACTTCCTCCAAACTGGGATGTAAGCCTCCAGTCAGAGACCGCTGCTTGTTAAGTGACTGAGCACTATTACAAATAGTCATAAAGTGGTATCTCTGTTATAGAGAGGACATCTGGTGTTGGCCAGAAATGGCATGTCAGTCTTATGCTCACATAATAGTCTGCCTACAGGAACAGTAGTGTAAATATATTGTATTTATGCCAAATGTACGTTAATACAGTATAGCACACAGACATAAATTTACGAATAGTGCAGCAATTTAGAATGGAGACTGTCTTGGAAAACAATGTCTCTGGAAAAAAGTACTCAAAAATGACCCGAAGTTCAAAATTAGTCTCCCAAAGTTGTGACAAGAAAAATACATCATTAGCAAAACTAATACAAAATACTATGGAATAATTTTTTTAAAAAATATGAAAAGAACGACCAGGAAAAAAAATCTGGGAAAGTAATTTGAGAGCTGGAAAAACTTCTCTTCCAGTGCAAGACTTAGAAAGCTCTAACTGCTTAGCAGATCTAAGGAATATTAAGAGATTACTTGATTACAGTGTATTAAAAAGCTTCCCAGGGAGAAAGTATCAGGCTCTTTAATTCATCATGGAAAGACAAAACAAGGACTAAGACTGGAAGTTAAAGCAAGATGAAATACAAATCTATGCACTATTTCTAATGTAGCAGCAGGGGTGAGTAACGGTACAAAAAACTAAAGAAGGGATGTAACCTCAATATGTCTGGGCAAGCCTGTGACTGCAACCATGTGACATGGTGGGTTATTTTCCAGGACAAAATTAGTGCTAATGGGAGGACTAATGTCCCCTGAATAACCTGACACCACCCATACACATCTTCATTGATGCCATCTGATTGATATACTGAGAGACCATTCCCCTTCTGAAAATAGGTACTTTAATTTAACTAAAACTCTAACAAGGTACAATTACTTAACCCACTCAAGTCAGAAGGTTAGACTGCCTTCTTAGCTTCATTTATGTGTAAATCTGTAACAGGAGCGGAGATAGGACTTGAAGAGACTGCAAAAAAGTAGCTACTCACCTTTAATATATTACTGTATTAGTGACACTGGAAACTTGTGTTTTCGGTACTTAGTTTGGTTGCAGTTTTAGCATTACCAATAAGTTTGGACACTAGTGTTAGGTAGGATTATTTTTTAAATATTTAATGTCTGCTTCCCAAATGCTAATCCAGAATTTTGCTTTGATTTTGGAGGCAAACACATTCAAAATTAGAAATGCTATTTCAAATTTTTACCTGAAGCCATCTGTGAATGAAGTTTTTATGATTCTTTTTATTCTGCTTGAGAACTGCAGCTTGTTTTTCATATTGCCTTAATTATGAATCTGTTTTGTGTTCAGCTTGTCTTGGGTTTTGCTGTCTTCCTGCTCCCTTTTGCTCCAGTTTATCTCCGAGCAGTTCTCATGCCAATACATGTTTATTCGGGTCTTACCATCTTTGCAACAGTGATTGCAACAGCTCTCATGGGAATCACAGAAAAGCTTATATTTTCATTGTAAGTATTTTTCCACTTATTTTTTAAGGTTATTCATTAGAAACTATACTTCCATTTGCACAGAATAATAAGCATCTTGTATTAGGACATTTGTTTTGTTTTGTTTTGTTTTAAAAAGACAACCTAGCAGAATACTGCTGGTTTTAGATGAGGATTGTCTTTAAAACAGAATTTTCGACTTTTCTTTCCTTTTTCCCCTTTCAAAGGAGAAATCCTGCATACAGTGGATCCCCACCAGAAGCAAATTTGGTCAACAGTCTTGGTCTTTTGCTTGTCGTATTTGGTTCACTTATTTTGTGGATGGCAAGCAGGCCCCATTGGAAGCGCCCACTAGAAGAGCATGCTAAAGTTCTGCGGTCCATTGGAGAGACTCCTGAAGGCACAGAAGTCGAATCCACAATGACAAACAGCAGTAATGCAGATAAATCTGACTTGAGGATCAATGCTGAAGCAGCCAGAAAACAAAACCTCAAATTTGATGAAGCAGGCCAAAGATCAACTATGTAAAGAAAATACACAGAATAAAAGTACTATTATACTGCCAAATCCCACCCCTCTCCCCGAGGGGGTCCTTCTAATAGTTACATTGATATATAAATAGGTTGGGGCGTTATTTTCAGTATGGCTTGCTCAAAGATATTCAAATTTTTCTGCATATGAGTTTGAATTCCAGTAAGTTCCAAATGTATTATATTGGTTCATGCTCAGTCCTCATTTAAAAAATAAGAGCATGAATGACATCACAATGGGAAAATCACATACTTGGAAAATGTCTTCCATATCACTTCTTAATTTAATGCCTGTATCTCTTACAGCCATGAAAAATTAACAAGATTGAGACTAAATTTTGCTCTGAGTGATTCTGCAGGATATGACTCAGTCATGAAGTATACCAGACAGAAGAATTTAGTTGTTCACACATAAACTTTCTGGTAATGTTCACTTCTTTAGAGCTCTGATTTCTTTAGATGATTAACCCCCTCACCAGCTGCTAAGATCTATGGGATTTGAGGTCACTCGGCACTTTGCAGAGTTGCTCCATAAAAACATTCCATGCAAAATTTTTAATTAAAAAAAAAATAAAATTTTGCTTGACATCTTCATAAAATGCCAATGTTTCCTTTAAAAAATTGTGGCTTTTTGGTCTTTTTAAAATCAGAACTTATCTGTTGACTTTTTTACAAACTTTACTAAATATATTGTACACAGGCAACATTTGGCTTTGGATTATGTGTAGTCATTACTGAGATCTAAGGAAATCGTAAGACATCCAAATGCAGAATTTGCCTTATTTGAAAAGCTATAGAAACACACTTAGAAAGATATGTATCACTTGAACCAAATCTTCCTTTTATCCCATAAGGCAGCATTTTACTATCTTTATTTGATTGCACAGTTCTGTTGATTTATGACACTAGACTAGAAATTAGCAGGTTAGAAATCAGAAAAGATTACTATCAGTCTCACAGCAAAAAAAGGAGGCTGAAGTGAGAAATGCTTTCCCCAAGACAGAGCTGAACTTGCTGATTTCATTAATATGTTACCTGTTAACTGAAAGCCCATTTGGGTATATCCACACTGATGTCAAAATCACTACTGTCACAGGCATGAAGACATAATTTAGTCTATAAGCAAACTATATACATTCTATGACTTTTTAATTTGAAATGAAAGTGTTAAATAATGCAGTTTGAGTCTCTAATGGCACTTTACATTTATAGCTCTTTGTAGTAATTGAAGTATTAATGTATTATGTTCATTAGTTTCACAAATATAAACAATATTTATATTTTTACTACTATAGAAGAATAATTATAGTAGACTGTTTTGACTGCACATATCAAGAATTATGAGCCTTTCTATTTTAATCTTTTGCAAAAGCTGCAGAGCCCACTACAAGTCCAAATTTACCACTGTTAATGTTGGAATATAGACAGTTTCAGACAGCATATAATTTCCTACTTTTTAAATACTGCATAAATGTTATCTACTTCAGCTCTTGAAAATGTTTAAACACACTGAACTTCAACAAAATTTTGTAGTTTAGTGTTGTGTTAGTGCCAACTATTTTGGACGTGAGTTATTTTGGATCTTCCCTGACAAGAAGCACTTCAGTTCCTGTTACTTGATTTGTAATAACAATTATTTGGTGAATGCAGTATAGAAAGCTAGCATAGTAAAATATTTTAAGAACTTTTCTACGGTACCATTTAGTACTGAAGGACTACGTCCCAGAGTTCTGCGTTTACACTTACATGTTTGTGGATGACTCGGACCAATCATTGATATACTTTTTCAGTGGGCAAAATACCTGCTTTTAATTGCCTTACTGTAGAATTCAGGGATGACAGAGGGAGTACTGAACTATTGTGTGAGCACTCCTCCAGTCCCTCTGTGTGCAATGAGTCAAACAGTGAAGTATGACAGGGGAAGTGAATAAATTAACTCACCTGTCCAGTAATTTACTATGCAGCTTTCTGTACTGCACTCACATTGGCCACAGCATTTTAGCATGTTATGTATCAGCCTGTTACTGTGTCTCATCCACCTCTGAAAATGAGCTCATTCAATCCTTGCATAGTACTGATTCACCTAATAAAAGTGTATGCTTGTATGGAAGGTATCAGTTGCCTAAGGAGTGTTCTGGAAGAAACTAACTGGAAAAAGCCCCCCAAAACCCTCACCTTCTTCTGTTACAGCACTGACTTGGATGTATTGAAATGAACAGCTTTTAGGTGCCTGGTTCTAGATGCAGTTAAATTTAAGCTATAGTAACCAGTATGTCTTCTGTTTTACATTTTATTCCATGTGCTGTTCACGAGAAATGACACCTGAGAAAAGAATGGTGGCATTTCTTTACTTCTCTATTCTGATCATATAAAACTAATTGAAAATCAAGGATTAGCAACTTTTTGAGGGGAGATTGCCAGAACATATTTTTGGTTTTCAACTTAGAGGTTAAACATGATAGTGGAAACTCAGTGGAAGCTGGAAGATTCCATCTGGGGAAATTATCATGATCTGTGATACCTCATGTGCGTGAACTGAGGGCTTCTGGCTACTGGTCTGTGGAAGATCCTCATGAGATGCAGTAGCTCCTAAACCTTGATCAACCCTGGTGCATGCAGTTTAAGACTGACTAAACATACCACAGACTTTTGGCTTCATTCTAAACTGATAAAAATGGTCTTTAAGGATCCTTGCAAAATATGTTGTTTTTACAATGACATGATTGTAGAGCTTATATTCCAAGCCTGGATTCCTGTAAAAACACAGGCAGCTATAAAACCTAACATTAAAAGTGCTATCTTCTTAAGATGCCTGGGAAAAAAAAGTGATGTATTTACATGCTGTCATGCAGTACTACGCACAGAAGCAGAGCAGTGGTTTTTACAGCATTAATGAAACTGAGAGATGATGATGCAAATTAAATTTTAAAATTGAATGTACAGTAATTACATGTATGCTTCTTACTACATGTAACCAGGATCATTGCATATGATATTGTAAATATGGATTGATTGTTTACATGGATATTTTATTGAGTGACTAAAAGATATTGCCAAATATTTTCTATTTCAGAAGTCTCTTTCTTTTGCTTTTATTCCAGAAAACACCTTCCTCTGTTTCTAACTGTTCATAAGAAAATAAAAAAAATATTTTATTGTTTTGTTACCCAAGGTTCTTATTTGTAGATGAAAGCAAATGTTTAATTACAATGTCTATTTTCCTTAATCTTTTTTGTATGTTAATAAAATGATTTTTCAAGCTTATGATACCACTGAGTACAGATTTTTATTAAGGTACTAAAATACAACTTTCTAAATTCGGGTAAAGATCAAATTATCCCTAAATTACTTTTTGAAAACAGGATAGTTGTATAAAGTTTCTTAAATATTTCTTAATTCCAAGTATTTATGATTATCTTTCTGATGAAATTTATGTACCCTGTGGTGTTAGAAAGATCATGAGTATACAATGGAGAGTGAAGGAATTCACTGTATAAACAATCTGTATTTCACCTTTGATCACAATAGGAATTCCTCATAGCAGTTGTTAGAGGGGGAAAGAAACAAACCAAAGCTATCCTCGGTCATGAGATTGCCATAGCAAATAGGGGAAGATAATGAATTCTGATATATGATGGTCACATAACGCACTCTAAGATCCAAATACCCTCGGGTAAGTAACAGCCAGACTAAACACAGACCCCATGGAATCTTCTGAGTCAATTTAACATCAGATACCAGATTACTCATAAGTAACTTATTGATCATAAAATGCTATAAATGGTTGTCACATGAAAAGGGGAAAGGAAGGCAGAAATGCAAAGATTTCTTGTCCCAACTGCACTTGTATTAATGTATTTTATTAGCTATAAGCGTCCTCAGAATATCAAAGCCTTTTAATGCCCAACACTGTCTGCATCCCACCTAACAGGGTCACTTTGCTAAGACAGATTCACTGGTTAATACGCCAACGAGAACTACACTTAATAGCAAAAGAGACCCTTTTCCATTGGGTTCTCTTAACAGTTACACCACTGCCAGCACCAGAAACAAACCGGAACAACTCTAGCAGTTCCTGAAATGATTTTTTTTAATACAAGGCTGTGACATTTATTGTGGGTTTCGTGTTGTCAGTGATAATGTTAGCTGCATGATTATGTTCAACTGATAACACAAAAGATCCCAAAGAAACCAGCACTAAACATACTCTACAGACAGCATATCAATCTAAGCCTCAATACAGCATTAAACATCCTCCCCTCACCAACCCTTAACTAATAACAGAAAACTAACCAGAAGTACAACAACCTAAAACAATGATCTAAACCCATCCAGTAACCCGTAGACACAAAGATAACTGCTTCCCACTAACAAACATGTAAGCAAACAAAACAACCAATATAAAGTCCCAATGGGTTATGAGATGTGAGGCAAGGTATAGTATTTATGAAATGAAGATATTAACGAGGTAAAATTAGTAGATAAAGGTAGCTATGGGGTAAAGATGGAAAGGTATAAGGCATAAAGTAATAGGCCTAGCCTAAGGTACAAGGAGATACAGGAAAGTATAAAGTATAGAAGGAAAGAGAAAACAGAGTAAAAGACTGCTCAGCCCTTCATTGTCCAAAGGCATAGGAGGGAACAGGGCAGCTCAATGGTTACCCCTGCAAAGATGGTGGTCCTTTTTTCCCCTCTGGTTTTTGCTCATGACCAATCTGGTTTTATACTTTTTTTCCTTAGGTAGTTTGAGTGGTTATAGTCAATTATAGTTCTTGGGGTGATAGATGACATAGGCTTAAGGGCTGGCTTCCTGTGCTTCCACAAGATATCCAAAGAAAGGCCATGCTATCTCCATAACACTCCATTTTTTGTTAATCTTATCAATCTGGCTTGAGCACCTTAAGGAAACCACTGGAGCTTCTTTGTCATCTGACGAAGGTTCCTGGGAGCAGCCCTCCAGGGGCTGAGGTGTTTTCCTTAACCTGTCAGGAGCTTATCAGGACTATCACCCCACAATGGTAAAACCATCTGTATGAACATATCTCTAATGAGAATTAAGGTATGTTCTTGAGCTTAGTAAGATTAATTGGAAATTCTTCTAAAAGTGAAAACCACAAATTGATTATTCCTGAATGCCATACAGCTGTTGGCTAATACCTTCCAACACTGTCATTAACATGGAATAATAGAAAACACTATTACAAACATCAGTGTAGCAGAAAACCTGCTGCAGTCAAACCTGACAATTCCCTGTTGCTGATAACTTCCCTTAGCTGTCAGGTGGAGGCTGGATATGTTGGGAAAAATTCTGGTAAAATAGTCCATGTTTTTTAAATACATTGATCATTGCAAAATTCAATAAAAGCTGAATTGTATTCAAAATTGAAAGAGGGGACTCAAATTTTGGCAGGAGGACCGCCTTTGTGTGGAGAAGTGGTTTCTGTAAGTAGTCGATAGAACCTTTGTAACTGAGGTACAGATTTTTGCATTGTGTGATGGTGTGAGCAACACTTTTGATCTCTGTAAGACTAGGGGGCAGTAATGAAAGGTAAATTATTATAGAGGTAGGAACTCAAGTCCAGGTCATCCAAATGGATGACAACCATTCCAAGTGATTTAGCTAACAGAAGAGAAGAGGTAAAGTTGAGAAAATCTAGTTACTACTGTACACATACCAGAAATCTATAAAATGACAAGGCCACAGCTAACTCTTACAGACGAAGTAGAAACAACTGGTATAAATGTCAATGAGCTCACTTATGTTCACAAACTGTAGTCATCTTAAGAGTGCTGGCTTGGGGATTCAGTTTACAGTTGAGTCCATGGCCATGTATACTGATTACTCACTGGGTCTCAAATTTGGTACTTTGCCTGTCACCAAGTCACGCCCCAGCTCTGTAGAGAGCTATCAGAAAATGGACAGAAGTTGTGAAAATGTCTGCAATTTTTATTTCAATTTTCACTAGCATTTCATTCCAACAACAACAAAAAAATCCCCCTAGTAGTACTCAAATTCTGCAGGATATTATTAAATAGTGTGATTTTCAAATATTGTTGTTGCAGATGATCCCTTTCATATGTGTATTCAAGCAATAATCCACTAGGTGGCAAGCACTACCAAAACGGCCTTTGGCAGATGCAAGTCTAGCATTGCTTTAGACTATCCAATATGATGAGTCATCTGCCTCAAAGTAAAATTACAAGGTTACTAGTCATAAAACACACAGTCATGTAAGAATTTATATATTTGCTTTTCTACTCTTTTAAAGAGCCCACTTAAAATACACTATTTCTTCATCCCTGATGTTGGAAATTGTTCTTTATTGTGCTCCACCTCAGAGCTTTTAAACACCTGTTTGTAACTTCGGTGCAAATACAAGCTTGATTAAAAGACATAACAAAGAGAACATACAAGATTAGGGATAAGCTCATATAGAAGATATGAAAGTAGCAAGAATTAGGAAAAAAATCAGGAACTTCCAGAACTTTTGCCATTTGATCTTGCAGTTTCACATAAAATTTGATTCTGAAAAAGTGAACATTAGTGCCAATTTAAAATCATGACAAAGTACAGTTGTGCCCTCTGACAAATGCTGACAGCTTCTGTTCTTAAGTTACTCTGTGGATACTGATTTCTGATATATCCCACTGGATATACTAGTTTCAGTACTACTGAGAGCTATTTTGCACATGGTATGGAAGTGCTGTTACCTGCTCTTACTTGCTTTCCTGTTCTCTCAGCTACACTGTCGCAGTGGTTTCATAGTGTTAGCAACAGTGGGAATACTGATGTAGACAGGCACTGTGGTTTTTCACAAAGCTTGCTCTTCACGTTTAGGTCAATAAGTTGGCAGTATAATTCTGATTCTCTAGGACATTAGTCTCATTATTGCTATGACTACTGGATCTGGTGGAAATACTGGGTTAACATATCCTAGAAATTCAGTTTGAGTGCTTGATGATTTTGTTAAAACCAGCAATTGCAGTCGCAGTTAAGGGATAGAACCTAGATCACTGTGGCAATGGAAGTACTAATACTGTCTGTCTCCTGTTTCTGTACAGGTATAGAGAACAAGATTAAAAATACAATAAACTTTACATGATAGTTCATTATGTGATTACTGCATCTGTAATGAGGAATTTGAACAAATGCTCAGTAAGGCACAGCTCCCTGAAATAATTTCTGTCTGTTCCAAATGCAAGACTGCCAATGGGTAATAATTTATGTAATGTTACAACTGTCAGGACCCCGAACACACTAATAGGCCTTAATGGCCCTGACCAGCCTCACCTGGGACCCTCACCCCACATGCCTGCCTGTAAGTCCAGAGGCTCTAATTAAGTTCAGGCTCAGGCTGGGTGTTTCAGTGCCTGCCTGTGCTCCCTTGGACCTGACTTCCTGCCCTGATTTCTGTCTGACCCCATCACCACAGACCTGCCCAGTGCCCATGGGACTCTGACTCTCAGTGGATTGGGTTATGACCTATGGATTGACTTTCTGGCATGACTGTCGATCTGCCTCAGCAGCTGAACTTGGTTGCCATTTCCATGCCTGCCCTGCTCCCAGCCAGCCCTTATTACAATCTTGCTGTACATTCTGGATAGATCAGTCTTTATGGAGCATTTGCTGCAGACATGCAGGGACTTCTCCATTTGTAACTATTTCTTCTCTTCATGTTGTTTTATGGAAATACTTTGCTGAAAAAGCTTAAAATTACATTTTAATTATAATCTACAAATAACAGATGAGACGCATGGAGTGCACAAATATGTTTGCTGATTAATAAAGCAATTTTTTCCTGCATTTACAATGATACAAAATGATATCATCACTTCACAGGTCTCCATATCTAAGAAGAGTAGCATCTGGAAATAATACATTTCCATATAGAAAAGTATGCTTCTTAAAATCTGTAGCAAAGTAAAATCAGAGATAAATCTTGTCCTCACTTTATTGCATACTGTAAGCAGAAGTTGCAAGGGCCTTGCAAAACAGAACTGCAGCAGCTTTCAAAACGCACTGGCACTTCTACAGCTGGTGACTGGAAGTAACAACTGCAACCCTGCCAAGAAGGCACCATTACATGTGGATTTGGGTGAACTCTTCTCAGCTACCAAGCAGTGGTGGTAGCATTAATGATGGCACTGCAAAAGCCCAGGAAGAATTTGCCTGCCCACGAGACTGTAAGTGTATAACCACAAGCACTATTTGAGTTTGCATATGGACCTAAGCACTGCTATCCTATGCTCAAATAAATGACAGAAAATTCACAGGCAATAATACAGGCAGTCAGCCATTTGCACATCAACAGCTGTTCAAATCCCCCCCAGTAGTGTTACTGCGCTTTGAAAAAAAGTTTCTTTAAGTAAGAATTGCTTCTAGAGATTTTAGGTGACTTCAGAGACAGTAGAGTTCACTGGTATTCCAGTCTCTGACTGTACCTGGACTCCATTTTTACCTGCTTTTAAGAAGTAAAATATTCTGGCACGGAATCACAGAGTGCTGCTTTTGATTTCTTCTTTGCAAGCCTACACCAGTCACCAGAGAATCTTGTGTACTTTGAACCTCTTTCTAATTTTCAGTTGCTACTCAGGTACTAACTACAGGAAGCTTTATCAAGGAATCTACACATGGTTTGAGCTCTTCACAGGACTGCCCAGGTCTTCTTGCTAAGTGAAGAGGTGACTGCAGTCCTGTGAAAGTTCAGACATTTCTTCACATTTTCCTACAAACTGCACTACTTTGCACTTAACGTTTTCCAAGCTACTGAGTTACATGTGCTCCATTCACTAATTAACATTTCCTTCTTACTCCAAACTCCTTTCTCCATTTCTTCTAAGGGCATTTTATTCCTATCTTTGTATTCCCTGAATCTCTGCTCTAACAAACAAAATCTTTATATTTCTGGGTATGTTTTCTCTGTTTTATAGATGTAGTAATCAATCTCTCGTTTTTGGGTGGGCAACTCAGTTTAGCATGAGTAATTAGAAGTTCCTCCTAATGCCTTAAAGGATTAATTCACTCTGAAGTAAAATCAGCTCTTGTGGAATGTAATAACTCGATAAAAAGACATTTTGTACATCAGTCCAATATGTACAAATTCAAGTTATACTACAAACCACACTCTTAGTTTTATTATGTTGTTGACATGTTTATATGATAGTTATTTATATATACTTAGTCCTCCTTTGCCTATTTCTAGACATTTAAAACATTCCTAATCAAATTACTAATAATATGTTTTAATATTTAGGACTGTAATAGTAAAGAATATCTTTGGGGTTTGATCTAACATTTTGATCAACATCCAACATCTTTTGTTGCTTTAGAGTTAATCTACATAAAATCCATAAAATCCATCCCACCAGCCACACCCAACAATTTTTACTTACTTAATAATTTAAGGTCTGACTCATTTTGAGAGGAGACACCTTGTGTAGTCTCTATGCAGAACACTAGGAAAAGCAGAAACTTCAATTTGTTCTCTTTATAGATTTGTTTATTCAGAAAGAGGCTTTGAAATAAAAGGCTTTGAAAGGCTGGCAGGTTTGCTGAACAATGAATTGTTATTCTTTGAAGGCATATTATCTTAAAAAATACAAGAAAACCTGAGTGTCTCTAATGAGTAGGACTCATTTTTGAAGTAAAATAAATGGAAGAGTTTGAGAGGATCTTTTTTTTTTTATGTTGTTGTGGGTATTTTTTGTCCTCCTGGGGCTGCCTGTTGCTCTTATGTGGAAGTTTCCTGCTGATTTGGCATTTTATTCTGCTGTGAGACTGATGTCAAGATTTACATGATTGCTACAGATAGAAACTGGATTTAGCATAAGGAAGATAACTGCTTTTCCCCTAGGGAGAGACAGAAAAGGAAGAGACAGAGTGGGGCACATAGACAATATTATCTGAAGCTATATTCTTCACCAATTATTTTATTCAGCCTCTATTTTAGATTATGCTGCAACTAATAAAAGGCAGGAAAGCTACTGGTCTCAAGCCAGGAACAAAATAAGCAAGGAAACTATTTGTGGTTAATGCAAATGGCCAACTATAATGGAAGCAATGTACTGTTTTTATATAAAACTGTCATAGCACATCTTGTAACATAAATGTAATTAACAAAAACTCTTATCAGAATTTGCCAGGTGGTGATTTGCCATATGCAGGGTCCTTCAGCAGAGGGAAAAGGGTCACTGTAGAGCTGTTACAGCTATTTTAGCAATTCATTGTCTGTACAGTCTTTTGCATATTCTTCAGTTTTGAATTACATGCTCTGAACATTTAAACAGGGGTTAAGATTCTTGCTTATAAGGCAGACTTGTGCCACTCGAAATCATTTACAGCCAGTTGGCAGACTGGTTTTTTCTGTCAACCTACAGTACCTATGGAAAATGAAATGTTTTGAGATACTGAAAAAAGTTTGCTTGGCAAGGCAGGAAACCACAAGTGAAGCAAGACTCCACAGCAAGCACACAATAAATACTGAGGGCAGAAGGCAGTGTGAGGGAGTTTGGCACTTAGAGGGTATAGGTTTTCAAATTGTTAACAGATCATTTAATAAAATTCTAGTATTTTTTCTAATTAAGTAACATACACCAAATAAATACAATTAAATACCATACAAACCAGAAATAAATATTATTTCCTTGATCTAAAAGTTTAAATTCAGTAACTGGAAGATAGTACCATATTACTAAAGTAAATATTCTGGAGTTCCTAAACTAGACGTATATAATAGAAAAATGGGTAAGAATTCATTTTTGTCCCTTTTCCTTCAGTTAGTTACATGAATAAAAGCTTCTTCTGATGCCTTTGAGGGAGTCAGCAACTCCTCCCAGTTTTGTGTCACATGTAAACCTGCTTAGTATCCCTTCCAGTGCTGCATCCAAGTCATTCATGAAGATGCTGAAGAGCACAGGGCCCAAGATGTAACCCCACTAGTGACAGGTCACCAGTCTGATGTCATGCCACTCACTATTGCTCTCTGTGCTCGACCCACGAACCAATTTATATGAGCAATACAAATATAATAAGAAAGCTTTTCAATGAGGACAGCAGAAAATGCCCAAAATACTGACTTCAATACTGAGTTCTGTGACTGAAGGTCTAAGGGGATGAAACCTAGATTTCTACAGTAAAAGTGTCTGTATATCCACATTATGAGTACTTCTGCTTTGCTTGAAATAATGAAAAATCTAGAAAGTGTGCTTAACATTCCACAAGTCAGTGCTGTTTATTACAGTGTTATCACACACATGCAGCCATTTGTTACAGAATAAACAAAATGAATTTTTTTTAATGTTTCATTGGGTCAAAAAGCACTGGCAAACGTGCTGCAACTCATTACTATGTCACTGGAAATCTAGCTTTCATAAACATGAAGCTTCCTTTCTCGATACATAACCAAAACACATTGAATTTGATGTCAGAGAGCTCATCTAATTAGTTTTCATTGACTTAAATATATGTTTATGTTTCTTTGTTGTTGTTGTCAGCTTTTCAACAGTGTTTTTCATTAAAGGTTGGCAAAAAGTATTTAACCATGTCTTAACTGGCATTGTCTGCACAGTTCTGGTTGCTGTGATATTCTGCTAAAATCTCTTGATTCTGCAGAAGAATTTTGTTTATGATAGACCCCAATCCACTGTCTTTACACAGTTGTACACAGGATTGAATCAAAATCAAGTTAGGAAGGCTTGCAGAATGAATCACCAAACAGTGCTTAAGAGAGAACTGAGAGAGTGTTTCTAAATGTAAAAAAAAAGAGATATCACAGGTTTCCTGATGATACGAGAAGTACACACTGTAGTAAGCCTATCATCTGAATGTGTGGCAGGAGAAATGCAAGACACAAAGTTAAAAAAATCCAGTAAAATTGTAAAGTCTTTCATAGTATCAATTTTACAGTTCCCATTCTCTCTTGAGGTCAGAGACAGAATCTTGTAATGGGATCCTTTTCCAAACAAAATAGGTGTCCAAATAAAAGACAATTGTGCTTTTCATCACAGTTTTTAAGGAGACTATTGACTTTGTACATGTCCATCTACATGTATCTACTTGAGATGTGTTAGGATGGTATTTTTAGAACTGTTGAACATCTATAATTGACTGTTGAGGTAATTATAATTATTGGTGTTCATTTTAGTTCATACACTTAAAAATCTTAAGAGTATCCAATTTGTCATTATCTTGTTCAGCAGCTCTTTCTATTTTCTATACCATATTAACAAAGGTATATAAAAATCTTTTCCTTCTTCAACTCATTACCATGGATAACTTTTTTGCTCTGGAGTGGTCTAGCATGATGTTCCAGAAGTTGTTTGAGATATATGCAATATATATAGGATGTTCCTACACCAGTATATTCCAGCATCATAATTTTGGCAGATCCTTCAATACAAAATCAGTTCCAATTTATACCTAATATCTTTATTCTGCAGTCTCAGAAGTTTCAGCCTCCACATTTCCCCAGACTCCCAACACATAGTTTTGCACATCTGGTTGTCTTTCTGTTATTTGTTTTGGACAGTCTCTTTCCAATTCAAGTTAAATATGGAATAAAATATTTTGCTTTAAATGCTTATCCTTTCTCTTTTTCTGTGGTTAGCCAGCACATTTGGTAACATTTTAGAACCTTCTATTTACCTTTCAAGCCATTTCAGAACATCACAATATTTTCACCCTTATTTTAGAACCTTAAGAAAATCAGAAATTCTTTCCTGCATTCACATACAAAAACAACAGCAAAGAGAACTTAGCTGTAGTTTTAAAAACTCAGAGCATCCAGGTTTGATTAGTACTCTGAAAGAAGTCCTGCAAAAAGGGAAATCTCAGGAACATTTATTTTTGTGCACTACAGTACAGTGCAGAGATCTTTGGCATACTGATGACAGAATCTGCAGATTCACTTTTAGCTCTCTAGGGAGCCTTACAAATTTCAGATGCACTAGTCCATGGTTCAATTTCTTGCTGGAATGGATTCTCCACAAGTAGGGATAATCCTTCATTTGATGCTTATTCACTTGGATACATTTCTGTATTCCATACTGGCTATATCTGGCTTTGCAATGCTTATTTGTTTTTGCCAGAATGTGCTCCTACATTACCTGGTATTATTACACTTCTGTGGTTGAAATGGTACTTTTCTTCCACAACCTTCTTTTCATCAGCTTAAAAAAACTTCTCAAAACAATTATCCCTAGGCCAATACTTCTCATGCTTGTTCTCAGGCTAACAGTTACATTTTTACCATTTTTAGTTGGAAGAGAATGCACTCAGTAGCTTTTGAGGATCAGGCCTTCAAATATATACAGATACAGTTAGTTTTATTAAATATTTAGAAAATGCAGTAGTTCCTTAGTTTTATCCTCTTAACTATAAGTAAGTAAGATATAACACCTCAAATACCACTTTCAGGGTTTTTTTGTTTCAGAATTCCTTCTGAGGTTTGTTTTTTCTCTGGTTTTGTTGAAGTTATATGGTATTTAGAGCATCTTCTGACTTGATCCATTATCTGAATTTATTAAATAAAACTAGTAATAGCCTCAATATCTTTATGATATGAATTATGCATGCTAGCATACATACTCTATGCATGTATTGACACATTACCTCCATCACATAATTTTAGCTTATAATAAATAGATTGTCTAATATCTCAAAACATAGCTTAATTACACAAAACAGATGTTAATGTTGTAATTTTAAATCTATAAAAGCCATGTAACTACCTAGGATTTGAAAAGAATATGCTGTACTCTAGGTAAATAGAGCACAGTGTGGCATAATATATAACACTATGACCTCATGGTCACATATACACACACACACACACACACACACATATATATATATAAACAAATAGATATAAATAATGCAGTTTAAGGAAACAGGTTATTGCACCTGAAAGACAGCAAACAAATATGGGAGAAAGAGAAAAATTACCTTTATGGAAACCTTATGCTGTACCACCTGGCAGCTTGTGTCATGTACTCTTCAGCCACCGCTGCCTCTCCTGTGAACAATGAAAGATTCAAAACAGATTAAAAATCAGAACAAGCCAATTTTTTTGCATTAAATATTGCTTAATCTTCCTTAATAATTATATTTTTTGTTATCCTTTATTACCAAACTTCAGTCGGTTAAGAAAATTCTAAAAGCATTTCCAGTGTTTTCCTAGCAGACACTGAATCAGAATTTTCAATTGCTACAGTGCCATATAAAAAGTCTATTTAAAATGTATTTCAGTCCAAGGCCTGACAGAGCAATTTCTCATCACTCAACTTCCTAGTACCAGCACTATTCTTCCCAGTGCAGAAACAATTCAAAATACACAAAGACTCACATCAGCATTCTGTTGAGTCCTACATGTTTCAGCAAATAAAACACGGTGATTTGACAATCCCAGATACAGCTTAATCTTTTTGGATAAATAAAAAGCCAGTAAATTTAAGCATTTCCTTTCATTTTATGCAATATTGTGAAATTTATTTTAACAAAATGAACTCCAAGATATAATTGGTTGTTTTCCATCACTAATTTAGAGATAGATTTTCAAAGGCATGAAAGTCTATTTAGAACACATCTAATTGATTTTCAGAAAGAGCTGAGGACTTGATCCTGCATTTACTGCAGTCAGCACTGAAATTTCCATTGATTTAAATAGGAACAGGTTCATACCTGCAGAGACTAGCTGCTATTTATGCCTTTCACATTATGCCTTCCATAGCTACAGATTTCTTCCCATTTTTGTACAAACAATCTACACACTTGATGTGAAGTGAAAATGCTAAGAGTATATATTCATACCAAAACAAAAGAAGAAATAATAATGATTTTGTACATGCACTCAGTACAATTTACATTGCAAACCTCCCAAAAAACCCAACCAAAACGAGTCACATTTCCAAGAGTAATGAAAGTTTTAACACTTAAGAGTGAATACACTGCAACTGCCTCTCTTCATTGAAGTCAGTGGCATTATTTATGAGTAAAACAACAAAAACATTGAATACTTAGTTTAGTCTCTAGGTGTTTAGAAGTTTACTCAAACAAGTTTCAGTAACTATACATAGAACTATTTCTTTACTGTTGCAAGTGAGGAAAATGTTATGAAATACTCAATTCCATCAATAAATGAAATGCTGTGATCTTATTCTATTTAGTAAAGAAATGCAAGTGAATATTTAAAAAGTATTCCTATGTAGGGAATAACTGTTTTTTCAGAGAAATGTCTCACTGATATATGTATGCAAGGATCAAAAAGGGGTGGTAGTGCTAATGTTCCAAATTCATATAGATGAAACAATAAGATAATTAGGTGTAGAAGATGCAGTCATGCTCAAGGCAGTAAAGGATCAATTTCATCTAAAGGCAAGTGGAGTGTACACTGTATCACCTGATCCAAAGTAGTGACCTTCTTGATTCAAATGCAAAATGCCTATTCCTATTGCAGATGGAGTTCTCCAGGATGAAATGTTCAATAGAAAGATTACATTTCCAGTGGGGCAGAAAGGTATTTGTCAGTGTCTCATTACAGCTTTGATACAAACATCTTGGATTTCAATTAGCTTTGAGACAGAATGACAATAATCCAGCATTGAAACTACGGACAAATCTTTGTTTCTTACGCCATTATATGTGGATTTTGGTTTCACTGGCAGTAAGATAGTGCAAGATTTCCAGAAGAAATAAATAGAAGGAAATAACATTCCAGTCATTTTAATGGCAGAGATATCACTTAGTGATGTCTGTCTGATAACTTTGCACTAGGAGGTGAGGGTGACATAATTTACATTTTTTCCAGCATAAATGAAAAGTGCAGAATTCCTTGAACCGTAAGTGTCCCATCAGTTCTACCCTCACTGTCCCACCTCCTATTATTAACATACTATATCCACTCTGATGCTTTTGATCCTTTTCTATGAAAAGTAATTTGCCTTCTCAATGGAAATAAATATGAAATTTGCTCTAGTACATTTCAGGAGTTCAAACAATGGCCCATAGAAATTTCCACCCTATGGAGGCAATCTTTTAACTTTACAAATGTAGAGTTTGCAGTCATTTAAAATGCTTACTCCTAAATATTATTTGATATTTCAGGAAACTAGTATGTTCTTCTGAATTGATCATAGAACTAGGAGATGGAAGGGCAATTTTTAACCATCACTCGAGTATCTGTGACTGATTTTGAATTAACTCTTGTAAAATTCCATATAGTATTTGTCACCCTTACTTTATCCCTGCATCACATGGGTAACTCTGACAGCATCTGAAATGTGGCAGGACAAAAAGCTCGGAAGCCACACAGATACGATTCTGTTACTGGATTCTTTGTTAGTAACAAAGTTATGATCTATGCCATGCAGATGTGAATTTAGTAACACTCCAAATTATATATGGCACCTTCCATTCAAAAGGTTTCCTTTCAAATATCAAATCACATAGCTTTAGCAGCAAGAAATATTGCTATAAATATGGTTAATTTGACCCATTAAGCAACTGAGACTAAGAGAAAATAAAGGTACATCTGTAACCTAGTAACCAGTAGCAAAACCTACTGATGGCAAAACACCACTTTTCCTCCTGTGATACCAAGGTGAAAAAGAGAAGACTTAAGTCATTTGCCCCCACAATTTCAGAGCAAGGACAAGAGCTGCAAAAATGGTCCTTTTAAGATGAACTGTTCTATGTCCTAGCCACAAGCGTTTTTCTCTCAGAGAAAGAATGCTACAAAATGCTAGACTTACCAGTAAATGTAAAAATGAAAACAAGAAAATTATAAAATCTCATGGATCTGTATTTTTTACTTTTTTTTAGACTCTAAATGGCTGCTATAAATAAATCATAACAGCTGATCAGTAACTGTCTGTGGACATATACAATGAATTTAAGCCAGTATCTTTAATGGATTTTTGCCTCACTCCTGAATTGCAGCCATCTTTGGGGTAACAAATAGCATGAAAAGGTATAATATATATATAAGTAAAATTATAAATAATTTTCCTGATTAATGACAGTATTACTTAAATATCACATACCTCCACTGACTTTGAAACAAGCTGTAAATACATTTTGCTCCTA